>APFE031203079.1:1157-18835 GCA_000404065.3 Pinus taeda | reverse complement strand
CAACCTATTTTCACCATTTATCCTCGTAGCATGGTATACTTATTATGTCACAAGTCTTAACATTTTTTCATATTAAAGTGATAGGAATAAGTGGATTGTATATGTTGACCAAGACAAACTCTAAAATGTGCCACATTTCTCTTCTTCCCCACCCCCTTGAATGTTATAAGAGTTGTGCATCCTAGATATTATGTTCCAGATAGTATCAGGCAGTCACTTCCCTAAGGACATCATTTACTAGTACATCAACCCTTTTACAGTGATTGATGACTCCAATGAGGAGCCTGCCTCGCAATCTATTAATATGGCATCAACAGCTAGCTTCAGTGTCCCTAGACATAATCTCTATTGTATTTCACCCATTCACCCAAATTTAGTTGTTAGCATTTCTCTTGTACTCCTATCTTCTCTTAAAGTTTATTTTAGCTAGGGAATTGATCCTTATATTTATCTACATTTTGGTAACATTGATTTGGGAGTTTCTTTCATAGTCCCACTTTTTAATTAAATTGGATATCCTCTCTTAGTCCCATTGACATACTTTTTGATGATTAGTTAGAAACAAATAAAATCACCTTAGCTTATTCTATTTGATTCCAACACCAAGAATTTTCCCAAAGGCTTCACAATGTGTTCCATGCAACCACCTATATAATCCAATCAAGAAATTTTATTCTATCCATAGAGAATATCTCTTTTGAATAGCATTGTTGATGTGAAGCTGAGCCTATCAAGATTTTACATAATGTGGCATATTAATGACGTTCCACAACCCAGCTTGTACAGTTTCTTCAGTACTACTCTCATTTAAAAGTTTCACTAATGTTGGCACTTCCTAAGCCACACATTGATTCCACATTCCAAGAGTTGACCTTTGTCCACCTTTTAACTATCTTCATAAGAAAGCATTCTTGTCATGGATTGAAAAATTATTGCCTACCTAGTTAATTCGTCATAGATTTCTTGAGCTACAGGAACCTCAAACAAATCACCCATGTAGTAAAAGTTGCTCATAGAACCTTCTTTTCTTGATCATTATAGAATATTTCTGAACTACAAAAGGTCATTTTCCCTTATTAAACTCCTTAAAGTTGTCATTGTTTTCTAAAGAGTTAAGAGGATACTCGTTTTCAGTACATTCAACAGACAACTTGAAATTTCTTTGGTCTTTCATCTCCATTAAACCCTACCCCATGATCCAACACATCCTAGAGTCATTAGCAAATGTCATAATTTTATTTATGTTTCCATTAATTTCTATTGTCTTAATTTTCTTCAAAGAATATACTTTTGAAGATTTCACAAACATGTCATTCTAAGGAAAACGAAATTCACCCAATTATCATTAGAATGGAAAACATGCTTGTTGAAGGAAATGAGCAAAAAGAAAGCCTTCTATGTTGTTGACTTTCATTAACCCCATTTGAGATACAGTCCCAGTTTTTTTTCCATGTGGAAGTTATGGCTCATGAGTGATATGGAACCTTAGCTGAGTTTGCTAGACCATGAGTAACTATCTTTAATTTTCTTCCCCTCTTAATATGTTGTCTTGTTTGCATGAAACTAAGAAAACGGGCAAAAAAACCAAGAGACATTCCCTATATCAAGGGATGGCTTACTGGGGGAATCTTGGATGGCAACCTCATGGAGACGTTCACTTGTTTCAAGAGAAAGAGATTTTATTTATTAGTGGCTCCCACTAAGAGCCTTAGGATTTATCATTAGATTAAAAGAGTCAATGTCATGTATGAAGAGTTCTTCTTGAGCATATGTCAAATAAATAGAAGTCTATGTAGCCCTCCAACGACAAGCACAAAGTCCTATCTTCATGTCGGTTTCCAAATAAGGTGACAAACTCATGTCGGATCACATTAAGGAGACCCACGCATTCGGATTCTCAGGTTGGCTTAAGTATATGGATGAATCACTATATATAGGAGCATAGGCTCTTTGCATTACCACATAACAGAATTCGCATACCTCTGAAATTTTTGGTCGATAAGAAATGAAGTGTTTTAGATCACCATAGAAAGGTATCTCTGTATTTCAGATAGTATGGGTGATAAAATGTTGAAGGGAATCGGATCCCTCTAGAAGCTCGGATCACAGTGGAAACAAATCTAAGGTTGTAGCAAGACAGAAGCTCGGATCACAATGGCAACATGTCTAAGGTGGCAGCAAGACAGAAGCTCAAATCATAGGGGAAACAAGTCTAAGGTGGTAGCAAGACTAAAGTTCAGATCACAGTGGTAGTAATATCAATGAAGAATTTCAGATCTATGAAGTGGATATATTCGCAGTGAATATAATCACAATATAGATGCTGCTCTACAATAATTTTGTCCCAGTGTTATATCAAGTGCAAGTAAGGCATCATTAATGACATAACACTTCGTTGCTGGTAATTCTGTTGTTATAAGGTATTATATCTGTGAAAAGGGCTCATGAAGAAAACAGATTTGTTAAGGAAGTAAAGAAGATCTCGAAATGGACAAAATACTAAAAGCAAAAAATTCAGTAACCAAGGTTCATACCTGAGATTGGCAATTCTCCAAATGAAGCAAAAGAAAATGGATGGAATTCTTTACCTTCCATAGTATAATTTTCGAACCAAAACTTTTAAATGTTTCACCTTCAAATCAAGAACTTTTTCAAGGCCTACAGGAAATAAGGGTATAATTTTTATAGGGATCAATCAATGTAGAGACTTCCCCTACACCCTCCTGTAACATAGAACCATCATAAAATGATGTCTAGAAGTTAGTTTCTAATTATGTTAGAAGATTTAGAACTATCTATATCCACTACCATAGAATTGTACAGAACTAGTGGACCGTCATTTACCATACAAATCAAACTCCATCAAAGGTTTGAGATTTGACTTCCTATAGATTATAATGTCTGCCCTTTTATCTTGAACAACCTTCCCTGCTAGTACTGCATATTTCTTTCTGCTATGCATCAAACTTCTAACATTCCAAGAATGTATTTTTATTTTCATGATCAAAGATTTGTTGATTCATTAAATCATTGAAAGTGTTGTGAAAAAGAATTGTATAAGGTATAACTATGTCCTTGGGCTCACTTTTGTCTATATTCAACCTCATTTCACCATTTATCCTTGTAACATGGTATACTTATTGTGCCACAGATCTTGAAATTTTTTCATATTAAAGTGATACGAAGAAGTGGCTTCTATATGTTGACCATGGCAAACTCTAAAATGCACCCCGTTTTCTCTTCTTCACCACCCCCTTGGATGTTATGAGAGATGTGCTTCCTGGCTCTTGTTTTCTCGATAGTATGGTGCAGTCACTTCCCTGAGGACATCATTTGCCAATACATCAACCATTTTACAGTGATTGATGACTCTAATGAGGACCCTGCCTCTCACTCTATTCATTTGGCCTCAATAGCTAGCTTCAGCGCCCCTGGACATACTCTCTATTGTATTTCACCCATTCACCTAGATTTAGTTGTTAGCATTTCTCTTGTACTCCTATCTTCTCTTAAAGTTTATTTTAGCTAGGGAATTGATCCTTATCTTTATCTGATTTTTGGTAGCATTGATTTGGGAGTTTCTTTCACAGTCCCACTTTTCAATTAAATTGGATATCCTCTCTTAGTCCCAATGACCTACTTTTGTGATGATTAGTTCGAAACAAATAAAATCATATTATCTTATTCTATTTGATTTCAACACCAACAACTTTCCCAAAGGCTTCACAATGTGTTCCATGCAACGACCTATATACGCTGATCAAGAAAGTTTATTCTATCGACAAAGAATATCTCTTTTGAATAGCATTGTTGATGTGGCATATCAGTCATTTTCCATAGCCCAGCTTGTACAGTTTCTTTAGTACTACTCTCATTTAAAAGTTGCATCGATGTTGGCACTTCCTAAGCCACACATTGATTCCACATTCCAAGAGTTGGCCTTTGTCCACCTTTTCACTGTCTTCATAAGAAGGAATTCTTCTCATGGATTGAAAAACTATTGCCTACCTAGTTAATTTTTCATAGATTTCTTGAGCTATAGGATCCTTGGAAAAATCACCCATGTAGTAACTGTTGCTCATAGAACCTTATTTTCTTTATCATTATAGAATATTTGTGAACTACAATAGAGGCTTTTGCCTCATTAAACTACTTAAAGTCATTATTGTCTGCTAAAGATTTAAGAGGATACTCTTTTTCAGTACATCCAACAAACGACTTGAACTTTCTTTTGTCTTTGATCTCCAGTAAACCCTACTGCATGATCCAATGTATCCTAGATTCATTAGTAAATGTCATAATTCTATTTATGTTTCCATTAATTTTAACTTTTGTGGTCTTAATTTTCTTCAAAGAAGATATTTTTGAAGATGTGACAAACATGTCATTCTAGAGAAAAAAACTTTCCACCCAATTATCATTAGACAAGAAAACATGCTTGTTGAAGGAAATGAGAAAAAAGAATTCCTTATGTGTTGTTTACTTTCATTAACCCCATTTGAGATACAATCCCAGAATTTTTCCATGTGGAAGCTATGGTTCATGAATGATATGGAACCTTGGATGAGTTTGCTAGACCATGAGTAATTGTCTTTATTTTTCTTCCCCTCTTAATATGTTGTCTTAAGTGCATGAAACTGAGAAAACAGGTAGAAAAAGCAAGAGATATTACCTATATCAAGTGATGGCTTGCTGGGAGAATCTTGGAGGGTAGCCTCATGGGGACGTTCACTCATTTCATGAGCAAGAGATTTTATTTATTAGTGGCTCCCATTAAGAGCCTTAGGATTTATCACGAGTGTCAAAGATTCAATTTCATGTATGAATTTATATTCCCTAGCATATGTCAAATAAATAGAAGTCTATGTAGCCCTCCACCGACAAGAACACAGTCCTCTCTTCATGTCGGCTTCCAAATAAGGTGACAAACTCATCCCGACTCACATTAAGGAGACCCACCCACTCGGATATCAGGTCAGCCTAAGTATATGGAGGAATCACTATATACAGAAGGCTAGGCTCTTTGCATTACCACAAAACATACTTCACATACCTCTAAAAATTTTGGCGGATAAGACAGTAAAACAATTTCGAATCTCCACAAAAACGTCTCTCTATATTTCAGACAATATGGGTGACAAAATGTTGAAGGGAATTAGATCCCTCTAGAAGCTCGGATCACATTGGCAACAAGTCTAGGGTGGTAGCAAGACAAAAGCTTAGATCACAGGGGCAACAAGTCTAAGGTGGTAGCAATACTAAAGCTCAGATCACAGTGGCAGTAATCTCAGTTAATAAGTTCGTATCTATGAAGTGGATATATTCACAGTGAATATAATCACAGTATAGATGCTGCTCTACAATAATTTTGTCTCGGTGTTATATCAAGTGCAAGTAAGACACCATTGATGACATAACAGTTCATTTTTGGTAATACTATTGTGATTAGGTATTATCTATGTGATAAGGGCTCATGAAGGAATCAAAGTTGTGAAGGAAGTAACAAAGATCTCGGTATCAAGACAATGATGAAGATCTTGGTGGATATTTATATTCTAATAAGCTTATCCTTTTGTCTTAATTTTCTTCAAAGAAGTTTTTTGAAGATGTGACAAACATGTCATTCTAGGGAACAAAACGTTTCACCCAATTATCTTTAGACTAGAAACCATGCTTGTTGAAGGAAATGAGAAAAAAGAAAGCCTTATATCTTGTTGGCTTTCATTAACCCCATTTGAGATATAGTCCCAACTATTTTCCATGTGGAAGCTATGGTTCATGAATGATATGGAACCTTGGCTAAGTTTGCTAGACAATGAGTAATTTTCTTTATTTTTCTACCCCTCTTAATATGTTGTCTTGAGTGCATGCAGCTGAGAAAACGGGAAGAAAAAAAAAGAGATATTACCTATATCAAGGGATGGCTTGCTGGGAGAATCTTGGAGGGCAGCCTCATGGATATGTTCACTCATTTTAATCTATTGCCTCATGGAGACATTCACTCATTTAAATCTAATTGGAATGCACTTATCATCGATATAAGATCTTCCATGTCCTCTTTGGAAAGCTTGTGAATGGCATGAAGGCCCTTCTAAGTGAAGAGGAATAGAGCCCAACCAAAAGGGTAATCCTCACATGTGTTTCCTTAGCTTCCGCTGCACCAAAGGCTAGACTCGCCTGAGGGATCACTATGGCAACCTCCACTGGCAACATCTCAAAGCAAGGCACCCTCAACTTATCCCTCAGGTAGGGGTTGATCTAGTTTCACTCTTCTGGGAAGAGGCTGGCAATGGATTCAACAAGCTTGAGGATTTTATCAGAGCAAGGAGGCCTCAACCCATATGGGATCACAATGTGATGGCAATTTTAGTTTTAAGGATTTGGTTTCCATAGAAAAATAGTTTGGAGTGTCATATTGGGCTCCAAATGGAATGTACAAAAGTAATCTTTGTTATATATTTGCGACTTCATGTCTGGGAGCGAGAATGTGGGATAGTTTTTAGAGTATAAATCAAACCCTAATCTGTACCAGAATGGTAGTCTCATGCTTTTAAAGATGAAGTAAAAGCTGGGAATGACTCACTAGGTTTTGAATATATCCAGAAGAGAACAAATGCTTCAGGAAGATAGATATGGCCAATGACAACAAGAATATATGCCTCCAAGTTTTTGAATAAAGATTCGATGGTGACATTCGATATTGGGTCTACCATGATCAATGGATTGAATATTGGAGGCATTCGATATAGGGTCTGCCGTGATAAATACACTGAAGATTCAATGGTGGCATACGATATTGGGTTAGCTAGTTGTAAAACCATAATAATTCACAACTCTCTTAGATGTTATTTTCCTGCACTATGAAAAAATTTTGTAGCTGGGAGGGGTATTGTAAAGCAAAATTAAAGTTTAAATTTTTAAAAATTGTGAAAATTTTCCAATGCTAAAAAAATAGATACAATATTTTATTTGCATTTATATATTTTAGTTGTATTTGAAAAACTAATATGTTTTTACATGTTTTTGGTTCTGATATTAAGTGGTATTTATTATAAATAATAAAAATAAAAATAATTTAATTTTAAGGTTATGTTTTTATGCAATGATTTTGCTATTAAAGTTTATGGAGGAAAAATGTGAGATGTTGGAAGGAACAAGTGCTTTTAACCTAGTTGTATTGAAAATATTTAGGTGTTCTTGCATATTAGGTGGGTAAAAATAAAATAGAGTATATAGTAAATGGATTTAATAGCTAAAAAAAAAGTTAGTTTATTAAAGTTCATATGTCAAATTTGGAAGGAGTAGGATATACATTCTTTAGGTTAAATATATTCAAATTGTTGTTTGAATGGGGTTGTAAGACCCTATGTATTCATCTTGAGAAAATGGAGTTCTCTCCGCATAGTTTAGGTTGTTATAAGAAAAGTAGGTGTTTTTCCTTAAGACATGAACATTTAATTTTAGGAAGTGTGATAATGTGGTTTCAATGAGGATTTAAAATAGGGAATGAAAATGCACATTCAGGATGCTAGTGTTAGGATTTTTCTTCATGTATGAGTGCACGTCTAAGAAGACTCTAACAAATGTTGAAGATTTTGAATAGTTAGAGATGCTAGAGGGTTGTCGTCTCAATTATAAGCTTAGACGTGTAATTTAAGCACCATGAGAAGTTGTGAAGAAAACGTAAGACATTTGACAAGTTGCACGGAGGAAACTTGGTAGTGGTACTAAGTGAACATTCCCTGATCAAAGTTCATACCCTCTCCTTAGCACTACCACTTTGCAAGACGAAGAAGAAATATGAAATAGATGTGCAACCCACTAAATAAGTTGGCAAGGTTGTTGCAACATATATAGGTGGTCGTGTCAAGTTGCAAAAGGAGGTGCTGGCCCACTCCCATTTTCGCTAATTTGTCAACCTTTGAATTTAATTCCCTTTGAATGTGATCAAATGATATGAGCCTAAAGATTCTAATAAGATCCATAGTTCTAATCATTCTCAGATCCAATAAAGAAGTGTATGAGGAAGTATAACCTTTCATCCAATCTATAATAGCCTTTGAATCCCTTATGACTTGTAATTTTAGATTGTTGAAGTGACGCAATTAAGATGACTGGCATAAACGAATGATTCATATTATTGTAGTTCTTGTTAGGTAGTCATATTTTTGTTCCTTGACTAAATTAGTCATTCATGTTATTTATTTTTAGTAGTATTACTTATTAGCTAGTCATATATTTTAACTCTAGACTAAATTAGTCATTTATGTTAGTCATTTTTAGTTTGATATCTTAATATTGCTAATTTTTGGTAGTATTTCACTTGGAAAAGTTGTGGTGACTAACATTTTTAGTCACCTAGTCACTAATTTCACCATTTTCTACTAGTGCATGTATCCTATTTCTTAATCACGGATATGCAAAAGATTCTTTTTCTACCAAAAGATATTTTTCCTTGTGAAAATATGCTTTATTTGATTGTCTAGGATTTCTAACAATGCTTTAAAAGTATTACTTTTTAATGTTAATAATGTGCATAAGTCAACTCAAAACATGGTTTAGCTGAAAAAATACAAATATATAGAATTTTCAAGAAAATCCTGCAAGAAACTACCATGCTTCCCCAACAAATCGGCTGAACCTAGGTTATCCAAACAAAATTATTAATCTATGTTGAGTTAAGCCAACGGAAATTTGAAATTTCAATAAATATCAACCACTAGGCACACTCTTCCAAGATAAAAAATCACAAAAAATATATATTTAATTTGTATAGTAGCTAAGAATGGGGTGGCACAATTATTAACCAGTACATGGACATGAATTCAAAAATTTTGATTGATCATGCATGCATTCATTATCTAACATGTGGCAGGTAACTTCAAAAATTTCGTTGACGAATGGATTTACGCTAGTATTGTAATAAAAAAACTGAAAATATTCCTTGTCGTTTTTTTTAAGCTCACAGACCAAATCATCTCAATGAACTGCTAAATCTATGCCTAGATAGATCACAGTTATCAGTCACTCGAAAGAATATCTAAACTATAATTGGGCTCGAAAATTGAAAATTGATATCAAATTTGATTTTAAAAGACTCGTAATTGTTCTTGTATTCATATAATATTTGTTAGGTTTAACAAATTTTCACTTGGAATTCATCATCTAATTTTTGTGGTGACTTTAAGCTGGTAATTTCCTCATTAGTTGGTTACCTTCAAAATGTGAAATGCCCACTTATTTGACCAAAATGAAAGCAAGAGTTTTATCCTTATGTATTTTTAAGTGCTTTTAGTTATAGAGAATGTGTTTCCTCCTCCCATGGTCTTAAACAAGTATAGATTTGCCTTATAACATTTGCATGAAGCCCATAACTTTATACATTTGTATGATAACTATAAAAATGGGCTTAGAAAAATTATATCCATGAGCTTTATAAAGGCATCTTTTAAAACATAAGAGCATATACCTGGATGTATATATCTACTTTACAAAAAGCTCCTTCAGAATTTTGAAAAGCATTCTAAGTTGTCTGTAGGAGTGTTCCCAAAATTGGTATTCCTCGATTTTTAAATGAGTTTGACTAGTTCAGTAAAATGCATACCCAATCCTCATTCTTGAGTATTTTTTTAGTGATCCTAGTGGGGAATGGTTTTTCTTTTAATTTGACACATTCATTTACTTCTAGTTTCCTAATTTTGAATTTAAAAAATCTTGTTGTGTAAATACATTATAAAGTTACCTTCTAAATATGAAATGCTTGCTTAGTTGACCAAAATGCAAGCCTAAGTTCTATCCTTGGGTATTTTTAAGTGCTTTCATTTGTAGAGAATATGTTTCTTCCTCTCATGGTCTTAAACAAATCTATATTTGTCTTATAACATTTACATGAAGTCCATAACTTTCTAGATTTGTCTTATAACTATAGAAGTGGGCTTAGAAAAATGCTAACCACAAGCTTTATAAAGATGTTTTTTAAAACATAAGAGCATATACCTAGAGGTATATATGTATTTGATTAAAATCTCCTTTAGAATTTTGAAATTGTTTCTAAGTTATCTGCAACATTGTTTTCCAAATTGGTATTCCTCAATTTTAACTGAATTTGAATAGTTTAGTAAAATGCACACCCAACCCTCATTCTTGAATATTTTTTAGTGAGTTTGATAGAAAATGATTTTTATTTTATTTTGACACATTCATTTACTCTTAGCTTTCTAATTTTGGATTTAAAAAATCCTATTGTGTAAATACACCACAAGGTTACTTTCTAAATGTGAAATGCTCGATTATTTGGCCAAACTACAAGCCTGAGTTCTATCCTTCGGTATTATTAAGCTCTTTCAGTTGTAGAGAAAATGTTTCATCCCACTATAGTCTTAAAAGTTATACAAGTCAAGATCTATCTTATAACAATTGCACAAATTCCATAACTTTGTAGATATGTTTGATAACTACAAAAACGAGCTTACAAAAGCATTAGCCACTAGCTTCATAGAGGATTTTTTCAAAACGTAAGAGCATATACATGGAGGTACATATGTATTTGACAAAAACCTCCATCAAAATTTTCAAAACCATTCTAAATTTTTTGCATAAGTGTTTTTCAGAATTGGTATTCATCATTTTTTAACTAAATTTGACTAGGTCAGTAAAATGCATGCCCAACCCTTGTTCTTGAGTATTTTTGAGTGATTTTAATAGTGAATTATTATTATTATTTTAATTTGACACATTCGTTTACTTTTAGTTTTTTTATTTTGGATTTAAAAATCCTATTGTGTAAATGCATGACAAGGTTACCTTCTAAATCCTCGATTCCTCTCAGATTCAACATGACATCATCTGAGATTGCTGCTAGATTCAGCATGACATCATCAGAGATTCTCAGCAAATTCAACATGAAGTAATCTAATATTCCCGTCATATTCATTCCTCACATGTGTCATAGCCAAACAAGTTGAAAAGGAGTTTTGGGACCCATTTTTTTCATTTTGTACATGTTATCTCGCACACACTTGAAAACATGCCAAATTCAGCGATTTTTGAGCCCAAAGCTTGCAATTTAAACTAGTGAAGTGTTTCCTATTATGGAGCTAGAATTTACCAAGATAGAGTTCCTCTAGGCTATGGAACACATCAAGAGAATCAAAACTGAATTTAATATTTTGAAGAAAGAGAATGCCAACAAACCTTCCCTTGAAGAATTCAGAAAAATAATATGGGGATGATTAATAAAGATAGTAAGTAACCATTGAATTGGCTAGAATATATCCAATAAATGATTGAGACAGCTAGAAGATTCCATAGTGAAATGGAAGCCATTAAGAGCATTATTGGCGACTCTCAATATAAGGCAAGAGAAAGAGGTGAGGGTAAACATCAATAGGTCTAAATGGGTAGCAAGGGCTAACTAGATGATAAGAAAGAACGAATTGATGACACTAGTCGATGATGAGATAGAGGTACTAATGGAGGAAATAGAAGGTTTCAAAACTAAATACGAAATGCTCTATTGAAAGGGACTTCCAACCTTCTTCAATAATGACAAAGACTTGCATCCCAAGGAATCTTTCATATAATGCTTAATTACAATCAAAGAAGACCACAAGGGCTTCAATGAAAAGGATTGTGCCTTTCACGGAAAGGAAATCATGAAATTGTACAATGATCATTTGGAATTTTTGTTTATACAGAAGAATATTTTCAAAGAGTGAGGCATATCTCATTATGAAGCCATCACTAACCTAGAAGAAAATATGATAGATGCATGGTCATGTGATGTTCCATATGGTAAGTAATGGAGGACTCTTATGGATTTATATGAATGGGCCATTCAAAGTGGATTTCCACTAGTGACACATATGGCGTCGATAGAGGCAGGTTCCCACTCAAATCCTTCACCACAACAACAAGCACAATCACAGACGTGACCCCAACAACCAGTAGTGGCATTGGCATGACCATCGACATTGACGATAGCATTGATAGCTCAACCAAGGTAGCGTGTAGCTCATTTAGTGCCCAGACAAGAGAGAGAAGACCCAACGTTTATCCAAGAGAGAGAAAAAGAAAACCTACTACAACCAAATTCAAAGGGCACGGGGGATCCTACAGTTGGCAGATCTCTCAATAAGCTTCTAGAAGAATTTTGTTACAATACATCCAACATTTTTTAAATATTCTTAATGGTTTTTCAAATTACCACTAGTGGTTTATGGAGGGTCTTGGGCTGTGAGTACCTTTATATAGGCCTTATTTTGATTTTTCAAGGAAACAAATATGGTTTATAGGGGAAACTTTGTCAAAACATTTTCATAATCTGCTGGAAGTTTTGAAGCTTTCAAGGAAGGAATTTTGCAGTGAGATTTGGGTTGTCTGTCCTTCTTTTACATGTAATTTCATGAACCCACCTTATGTTTTCAAACTTTGCTACATATAAATACAATTTCAAACAATTTTCATGGCACACTATGTCGTCAACTTGATTTGTTGTGATGAAGAAATGGAATTGTCAAATTAAAGTGAATTCTAAATCAATATGATGGTTTTCTTTATTTTTAGAAAAAATTATCTAAGTTGTTTGCAGAATATCTTGGCTTCTTTTATGGGTATAAAATCATCCATAAATATTTCCAGATACTTGTTGACCATATCATCAAAAATTCCTAACACTGCTCACTGGAATGTTGCAGGTGCATTATAAAGTCCAAAGGGTAGGACCCTCCAAGAAAATGTTCCATAGGGGCAAGAGAAGGTAGTTTTATCTTGGTCGTCAAGAGCAATTTGAATCTTGTTATATCCATTAAATCCATCTAGAGAAGAAAACAACATTTCACCAAATATAATATCTAGGACCTAATCAATAAAGGGTAATCGAAAATAGTCCCTTTGAGTCGCTTGTTGAACTCCCTATAGCCTACACATACTCTCCACTTTCCATTTTTCTTAGGGATAATAACAGATGGCGATACCCATTGATTATGAGAAATTCGATAATTTATTTTTCCTTTGAGGGATTTTGAAGTTCATCCTTAACAACATTCTTTAATGTTGGGTTTTTTCTACATTGAGGTTGTCAGATAGGTCGAGATCCTTCCTTTAAGTGGATATAATGTGTGCACAAGGTAGGATGGATACCCTTCATGTCCTTGTAATCCCACGTGAAGGATTCCTTATTCTTTTTTAGTAGCTGCACTAATTTCTCTCTTTGTTCAAAGGTTCAATTAGAGTTAAATTTTAAGGTGTTCTTGGACTTATCTCCACTAGAACACCCTTAAGACTAGGGGTTATACGTATTTCCATTTTAGTAAGATCATAAAGAGCCTCTTCCCCATTAATTTTTTTTATCACAAAACACATCAACCGAGATGTTGATGGTGTAATAATAGAATGGTCATTAATAAAGGTGTTAATAGTATCATCCTCATTCTCATTTTTAAAGTTCAAGGCTTTTCCTATAATGAGCACTGGATATGTATCAACTTCTCCCAATTTGAACTCAAACCATAAAGGGTTTTCATATACCAAACTTGGTTTTGCTGGAGGGTAAAGCATAATATCCTTGGTAGTATTCCCATTAGAAATGGTCATGCAACCAGATTTATGCCCAATAAAGGCATCTGCAGTGGCCAAACATGGCATGCCCATAATCAAAGGATGTCCTCCCAAGCATGTCTTAAGTTGTAACACCATAAAATATACTAGTTAGTTCCAAGAGTCTATTGAAACAATAACGCTCTCCAATATTCCTTCAGATCCGACCCTAGAACAATCTATTAATTATAGGCTAGGGCACAGGGAATTGAACCAAAGGTGGATTGGGAGGCTGCCATGGAGCTACAGGATATTGTGTTTGTTGTGGATAAATATGTTGTGGACCAATACATACCAAATCAAGAATTAAAAGAAGAGAAGGGTTCTTGTAACATACCTAATGGCCTAGACCGCTAAGGCTTCTTAATGCCAATGAAGTATGATGTTTCAGTATCCTCCCTTGCTTCCTTGTAGATTGCTTTTAGTCTAGGTAATGAGGGGTATTGTTATATGGAGTGATCCTTCTCACATATATTGCAGCTATTAAGTGGACATTCCATTAGGGGATGTTTCTTCCTACACCAAGAGTAAAATATGCCCAAAGCTTGCTCTACTTCAACTTGTTTTTGTTTTACCTACAATCCATCAAGTTGAGAGGACAACAAACTCATACTATTAGTTTTAAAATTCTCCAACAAATTTCTAATTTCTGCTCGTGTTTCCCCATTGTTAATTGATGTTATAATCTTTGTAGAAGCATCATGTGACATAGGCCTGCTTCTTGTTGTTCCTCTAGAACTCCTTCGATAGAGTCAAACAATGTCATTATAACATTACTTAGAAATATCTCAATTGCCTAAAATATTTAGCATATCAAGAAGTCATCCCTCATTCCACTGATAAAAAATTGTTAACTATTCTAAACAAACTGCTAACCCGACCCAACAGAAAAACAAGACAAAAGAAATGGACTTACAAGCCAAGCTTCCCAACCCAAAAGGAGTAGGAAACAACTCTATCGACCAGCAAGAATCATGAACACACAACACCACCTTCGTGCACCAAAAGGTGACCAACCCCGAAGCTATGTTCGACCTTAAGCAAAGCAATAGGAATTTCCACACTAGGGCAACATTCTTTCTCCTTTTCTCAGACAAGATACTCCACGAGGCTGAGGATTTACCCTCAGCTCTCGAATTCTCCTCGCAAGCTACACTACCAACTCTCCATGCCATCGCCAAATATCCACATCAAGATTTTAATTGCATGCGAGGCAAATGTAGCGTACCTCAAGCATTAAATGGGAGATTGATTTCTTGAGGGTGGTGTACACGACGACCCATGACCTGTCTTGTTTAAATTAACATGTCATCAAACATATCAGGTTTCAATATAATACAAAAATACAAAAATATATATATATATATATATATATATTTTCACACTCATATATTTATTAAATATATAAATATTTATAATCAAAGTAATTTAACTAATGTAAGAAATCATTACAATATTTTAAAAGATAAAAATTATGTAATGAACCATTTAACCATTCTTATTTTGTATTCATCAATATTATTTGTCAATATATATATATATATGAATTATTTGTATATATATAAATGAAGATAATCATTAGTTAATTAAGTTGAGCCAACATTTATTTGTTTTATTAATTGATGCTTATGTTTATCCTAAGTAATGGTTAGAGTATATTTAAAATAACTAACTCTATTATATATTATATTATATTCAATAATTAACTAATAAGGATAAATGTCATTTTTTCTTAAAATTTTTTTAACAATCAAAAGTTTAAAGCTATTTCAATTTGTAAAATTCTAATATTAGAAAACAAAAATTAAGATAATAAAAAACCCCATTTATATATTCAAAAATATATTTAAAAAAAACACCATCTTTATATAAAATTAATACTTTAATAAAAAATATTTAAATTTTATTAAAAAAATACAAACATATAATAATTTCATTTTTATTTTGTACGGAAGAAAATTTCAATTCTCGGTACTATCTTTTGAACAAAAGAGTACCTGGCATAATTTGACTGGTTATGCTTTGAATTCGCTGGCTCCATCCATTAATGATGTCGATGGAAAAGAAAGGTACGTTCACTCACAGTCCCGTTGGATTGATGGAAAAGAAAGGAACGTAGACACACAATGCATGGCAATGGGTCCCACATAACACTTTTCTTTTTAGATGTATGTAAAGGTTAACAAAAAAAATACAGAACATCAACTTGGCATGGGTAAACAAAAATTTAAACTGTAATTTCTCTGAATTTAAATTTAATTGTCATTCTTGTGATTCAATTTGTCCCCATTAACAAATGGAGATTCAATTTGTATTGGGTTTGGCATCATCATGAACAATCAAGTAGAATATTTGGCTTTTTGACAAGGTCTCAAGGTAGTTGTTGGTGGTGGAGCAAGTAAGAAAGACTAGAGATTCTATCTCCATGAACCTTTTGTTAATTCTTCAATGTATCAATCTTCAGATTCAACAATTTGAGGTAATTGATTTCTTTCATGTATATTGGCATAGGAACTATTTTCCCTATGCAGAGACAAACAAACAGAGAATTTTTTTAGAACAAGGAATTTTTGAAATAAGGAGTGAATTCGTTATTCATTTTCCATGAATATAACCATTAGAGTGCTTTGTGGGCATCACCTTCTTCGCCAAGGATGGTGGTGGTTTGGATCAAAGTGTCGGTGACAAATAATTTCGATGATGCACTCCTTGCAAGATGACAACCACAAATATATTAGGAATGACAAGACCTCGAGTTTTAGGTGGCAACACAAGGAACCGATAAAGTGAGGCATGTGGGAGTTGGAAGGAGGGACAATTAAAGCCTCGTGAAGGTTTCTCTTAGGATGTAGTGATAATTTGTTCAACATCTTTCTCTCTTTCTGCATGTTTTCGTGTGGTGAGTGTTATGAAACCGGCTCACAAAGAGATAGAAAAGATAGATCAGTGCCTTAGAATTCAGCCTCTTCGAGGGGGCAACCTCCTTTGCATTACAAAAATGAAAAATTCTTGGATGATTCAAATGAAAAAACCTCCTTTCTATAGGAGTCTAAGGGGTCACAATATAACCAAGCCGACCTAACAATAATAATATAAAGGCACAAAAATAACAATAAAGCGATTCTATGGGGCGCAGTAATAATAATATGGGGACAATAGGGGCACAACAATATTAATAAGGGATACAACTACAATAGTAATGGGGGAATCACTAGTATTATAGGGACCCAACATACCCCTCTCCTTCAAAAAAGTGTTTTCCTCAATGCTTAAGTAGTTATGGATGCTTCTGTATAAAATTCTCATCCTCCCATGTGGAATCTTCAGCTGATAAGTTCTTCCACTTGATGAGATACTCTAAAATTGATCGATTTCGTAGTTGTCGAGTTCTTGTTTTTGTGACTGCTTCTGGTTCCAATATAATTTTTTCCTTCCTCGTCAAGTTCTGGCAATATTGTTTGAACTGAGAGCTTGTCGCCTATAACCTTCTTTAAACATGAAACATGAAAAACTGGGTGTACTCGAGAAGCTGCAGGAAGCTCCAATTTGTATGTCATAGTACCAATCTTTTGCAACACCTTGTAGGGACCATAATACTTTGGTGATAATTTATTATCCTTCTTAGCTTGCTTGAGGGACATTTGTTTATATGGTTGTAGCCGTAGGAATACTCAGTCACCTACATCAAAACTTCTTTCGCTGCGATGTTGATCTGCCTGTTGTTTCATTTTGTTCTGTGCCAACACGAGGTTATCCTTTAAGAGTTCAAGAACTTGTTGTTGATGCTTGATGTGATGTTCCACTACTTGAACCTTAGAATTTTCTCTTAAATATGATGTGATGGATGGTGGCTGATATGCATAAAGTGCCAGAAATGGGGTCATTTTTGCTGGAGTATGGAAGGAAGTGTTATACCACCATTCAGCCAGAGGCAACCATTTGACCCATTGTGTCTGTTTATCAGATACAAAGCAATGAAGATATCCTTCCAAACATTTGTTTAATATCTCAGTTTTCCCATCAAATTGAGGATGATAAGATGAGCTATGAGCTAACTGAGTACCAAGACAAGAAAATAATTC
>APFE031203070.1:88239-117242 GCA_000404065.3 Pinus taeda | reverse complement strand
AAATAAATACAATGAAAATAATTAAAACACAAATAAATAAAATAATAAAATTAATAAATATAACCCTAAAGAAATTTATATAACCATAACCGTAATAAAGATAATAGTTAGATTAAAAAAAAATTAATTCTAATATCTATCGGCTAAGCATCCCATCTATATATATGTGAAGAATTCTGTCGGCTAAGCATCCCATCTATATATATGTGAAGAATAATTGAGAACAAATAATATTTCACATCCTGAAGATGAACCATCGTTGCTAGTTCGAAACGTCGATCGGAAGGAAATTTAATACGATGTATCCAGAAGATAATCTACACAATTTATAGACTTTTTCACTTTTGTCTTGACGATGAATCACATTAGTTGGTTTGAAACATCCACCAAATAACATTGATGTGATTAACCGAAAGGGCATACTTACTACATTATGTATCACAAAAGCCTAAGATTTAACTTCACTATAAATATTTTAATATGAAATAAATTATACCAAATATGAAATATTAATTTATTTGTGAATGTGATTTTAGTTTAATTAATTAAATTGGTTATAATTTAAAATAAAATGAATAACTATGAAAAATATGATTTACTATAAATATTTACAATAATTAATAAAATAAAAAATATTATTTTAAAAATATATTTTAGTTTTTTTTTGATTAAATTTATAATAAAAAGAGAACAATGGAACAATTCTTTATTCATAATGATTATTATATGTTAAAATCTTAAGATTGTATTACGAAATCTTAAATCAATAACTCTATATTCCTATTTAAAAATGAAAAAACTCATCTCATATATTGACAAGGTGGATTGTGGAGCAACAAGTTCCTACCTAAGGGCATGATACCAGAGAAAAAGTTGTCACAATTGCCACAAGAGCTTCAATAGAAAAATCATCCGTTATTGATTCTTAATCCTTACCACCACCAACATTCAAACAATAAGCATATGAAACAAGAGCTTGGGTGGGAAAGCTAGATGCATGTTTTCAAAAAATAAAGATAGTTGTTGACCTAGTAGTAGCACCAACATTAGTTCTTGTAGTGGCATCATACCTTATAAGAGTGCTCAACTGTGTGCTTCAGCGACATGGGATAAATTACAAGTAACATCAAGCCTCAAGTTGGATGTTCCTTCAAGCCTTAAGCATCATCAAAACTTTTGTGAACGCATCTAATCAAGACATTAATTGAGAGAGATATGTTCAATACACTTACACGGGGCATATTCTATAGACTAAGTAGGCATACTCTCTGCAATTCTTATCCATGGAAACCCTTATCCATATTTTGATACCGCCACTTATACATATGCAAAGGATCCTAACATTGTTTATGAATATAACATTTCTGACACTACTCATATGCATAAGCATACATAATAGTTGATTGGGCTAATGTTGTTGAAGAAAATCCAATTTTTTGCCACTTTCAACTAAAAAATGCCAAAACAAAATACCCAAGTCAAAATATTTTGGAAGGATGACATAAATGGGCAGAGTCAACATGAATGAAATCAAACCATTTAATTCCCTCCATTTTGTCAATTTTCTGGAATGATGGAAAATAGAGTAAAATGCCTAAAATATGTAATGCAAAATACAAAAAAAAATACACCTACTCAAAATACATAAATTATCCTAAGTAGTAATAAAACTATGTAGATCTCTCCCAAATTTTTGGAATGATGGGAAATAGAGTAAAATGCCTAAAATATGTTAGGGTCCCACCCTAACCCCCTTATTTATGTAATCGGATCGAGTCATAGTTATAGTTAAGTAAAGAGTCAATAAATACCATATTAATAATTGTAAGTGGTTAACCCACATTTAATGAAGGGACCATAGTTAGTTGCAAATGGGCCATGGTATTAGATAGATGGTATTAATAAGAACCATGGTATTGCCCCATGGTATTGCATGTATAAATCCTATATAAAGGATAGGGACTCCCCTCGAGGAGCATCATATCTTATTTTGTATTGAGCTCTACTCTATTGGAGGTTGCCCCCTTGAAGAGGCAAGTGAACATTGCTTTCTGAATAATAAAATACTTGTTGTTGTTTCTCATTATTCTACGTTCTGGGTATATTTATCCACATATTTGGTATTCTGGTATCTTCTTGCAGGTTAAGAGCATAACAAGTGGTATCAAAGCGCTTTCCAGGGCCAATGGGATCTCCAATTTTTAGCAATTTTTTTTTTGGCTACAGACGTGTTCTAGCATCCTTAAACCACAGGATCTGTCACTGAGTGCATAAACCTACGGATTTGGGGAGGCATGCACGCAGGAAATATAAGAGGTGGTCATGCTTATTGGATTCCCTTGTAACCCTTGTGGGTACCCCTTCGAGTAGTAGCACATTAGACAGAACCAAGCATGGACTGTCTTCCAAGTACCCTCTGGGTATATCAGAAGCCCCCTAGCTCCCTTGAAACTGTGCCATAAATAAACCATCGGCTGTCTTGCTGCTATAGTACACCGAGAACAGCACTTAGAGAGATTACTCGCGCGTATGATAGTGTAATCGGGTTGTACGGCTAAGGGTACAGTTGATCCTCCTTGGTTAGTGACCTGAAAAATTGGGTAGAGTACTACTGTCAGACCCTTATGTGTATTGTGATCTGTAGCACCTGACACTCCTGGAGACCATAGTTCCCTTCTCTATCTCTGGATCGCACATAATCTTTCCCAGATCAGATCTCGCAAGTGGGTTTTCGTCGCAGCAACAACAATCAGTTCCGTCATTCAGTTATATTAGAACAGGCATTCAAATCTATTAGATCCATTAGATTCGCAGCAGCAATCAGTTCAACCATTCAGATCTATCAGATCAGCCATTCAAATCTCTTAGATCCATCAGATCCGCCATCCAGATCTGAGTAGTGTGTGGGTTCCTATACCTGGATGTGATTTTCGCAACACTTTTGGCAACATTGACATTTCTGGGATTCGGCTACTACAGTATTCCTAAGCAAGGAGTAAAAATTCATTCAGAGTTAAAAAATAAATAAATTTCTAAGACCCCCCAGGGCGCTTATTGGTGACTTAGCCCATAAGAATCAAGACGACGAGCTGAGCAAGGTCGTACCATTCAATTGTTAGTGCCAAAAATTCGGGTGGTCCCAAATTTCAAATACATCAGTTCGGTGCATGGTACAAAATAGAGCTCAAGCTATGGCAAATGAGAGGATCAACAGCCTTGAAAGAGGTCGTGTTGCAGCTGCAGAACTTAAATGCAACATTTTCTAGGAGCAAGGTGGAGGCACGCGAGGAGGCATATATTGGCAGTGAAAATAGTGAGGGTGAGTCTAGCCAGTGCCTTCACCTCTTTGGCACCCACCAACAATCCCATCCGCGACCACCCAAGCTAGACATGTATAAATTTGATGGCTCTCACCCGACCGCATGGATAGCACAAATGGAGAAATATTTCACACTAAATTACACCTTGGATAATGCAACTCAACTTAGTGTGGGTATCATGTCTTATTTTGTATTAAGCTCTGCTCTATTGGAGGTTTCCCACTCGAAGAGGCAAGTGAACATTGCTTTCTGAATAATAAAATACTTGCTGTTATTTCTCATTGTTCTATGTTCTGGATATATTTCTTTGCATATTTGGTATTCTGGTATCATCTTGCAGGTTAAGAGCATAACAAAATATGTAATGAAAAATACAAGAAAAATACACCTACTCAAAATACATAAATTATCCTAAGTAATAATAAAACTATGTAGAAATTAGGTTGTATATTTGCAACTACTGATGAAGTTTTAATCAAAATCACAAGACACAAACCTACTCTATTGCTTTGTAGACATTAATTCAAATTTAGAACAAAAATCATAGAGATGTAGGAAGAAATAACACACACGCAACAGGTATTTTTATATGGGGAAATGATCCGAAAATGGATACTAAATCAAGAAGAAAAGGTATTACAAACTCATGTGCAGGAAAATGCCCATATTACTTAGTGCAACAGATCGAAAAGATTGTGAATAATATAGACAATTAACAGTCAAAAAACATAACAAACACACACATCAACGCAACAAATAATGGAGTTCACCAAACTTACCAGCTATGTCTCCTGGTCCCGCTTTTAGTGCTGACTTCTATATTATGTCTTCAAGAATAGGGTTTATAGGTGTGAGCTCAATCAGAGCCATAACACAACAATAGTGATATTACATAGGGATTTCACTCAAAAGCTTTGAGTCTACAGAGTACACAAACTCTCCCTCTAAGTGCCTCTGATCAACTGTTCATAGCTGTGTGTTTTCTCTGACTCTCTGTCTCCCCTCTGTCTCTGACCTCTGACTTGTCTCTATTCTATTATGGGATGGCTTTTTAAGCTTAACAGCACTTGTCTGTTCATTTCCCCATTCAAGCTCTCGGGCTGTCGGCATTGTCCCTTCATCTCCTTCTTGAGCATTTAAACAATCATTGTAAACGCTTGAATCAGCAAGGCCACCTGTTTGTAATGGAAAGGACCACTGGCGTAGGTGAAATCCCCAGGAATACCTTTCTCGTTCAAAAACAGAAATACACTAAAACACAGAAAAACCTGAAAAAACATTGCATATCGAATTTCAAATTTTATAGTGCCGCATCTATAACCCTTTCAGGTTCGTAAAACAGCTCGTTCATCGTCCACCATCCGATTAGTGATCGATAATCCATGGCTGATGATCATTTTGGGCGGCCCACTTGCATGGATATTACCCGCTCGAAAAAGTGGTTTTCTCTCTCTTGTGGTGTGTTACGTCTTGGCCAGTGTATGGAATCGGGCAGAGCCTCTCCAATACCACTTACCGCTTGAAGTGCGCCTGAAATACCGTTTACCACGAAACTCAAATTATATAAAGTTGTATATATAAACCTTTCAGGTCTGTGCATATCGCATAGTCTTTGGGTCATTTCCCTTTGTTGTGTTGCAATGCGATAAGTTGTAAATCACATATCGCATGGTCTTTGGGCCTGTAGTTTGGGCCTTTCCCCGTTGGAATCTATGATGTGATAATGTATTCTCAGTCGTTGATCTGCATGCTTGATCAATGGTCCACGTTGTGTCACTGGATCATAGTCACATTTCTCATAAGGCTGCCTCTGATACACTCCACTGGCCTGCTCTGATGTGATATCCTGATTTAATCCGAGCCGTTGATCTGGCTAATCTGACAACTCCGATGCAACGTTACTTCAACCTTCACTTTACTTGGGTGTCTGCCATTCTTTAGTGTTTTCCTCTACGATAGTGTTTTCCGATAGTTATCATATATGAAGACTTAGATTTAGAGGTTTGATACAAGATCCATTTTGGATCATGCCTTCCCACTGAAAAGCTTTTGGACCACCAAAACTTGGTTTTAGTCTTCAATCAAGTGAGGATACAATTCCCTCACTTGTCCTATTTCTATCCATCGTGCCTTGCTTGGATTTTAACCTTTGAGTCCTACTCTTAGGTACTCAACATCCTCTTGACGCGTAGTTCTTACCTTCCTGCCCAGAACTATGTCCTCTTGTAACTCATTGAGATACTCAGGCAACAAATTCCCAATAGAAGGCAACTAACCTTGTTCTTCAGGATCTTCAATCAATGAAGGTTCATATAATCTCAAGTTTTTTGCATTAATGACTGAATAGATCTGCATATAAGCTGGTAAATCAAGGTGAAAAGAATTTTCACTCAAGTATCTTGAAAGGTCCATACCTTATTTGTTTTAGCTTCTTACCTTCACCTTGCATTCTGTCTTTGTTGATGTACATCCAGACTTGATCACCAACTTGAAAACTATTTTCAACTTGATGCTTGTCATGTCTTGCCTTATACTTGGCTTGACTTCTTTCCAGCTATTCCTGTACTGCCTGGTGAATTTCCTGGATTTGTTCAGTGAACTTGGTTGCTTTGTCCACATCACTGTGTCCATCAATTGCTATGTCCTTACCAAAGACAAAATCCAAGGGAGACTTTGGTATAAAACCAAAACAAGTCTCAAAAGGAGATCTCTGAGTAGAAGAGTGCTTGGCACCATTGTAACATACTACACATAACACAAATTCTCATCCCAAAGCTTGGGATGCTTGCTGCAATAGCCTCTGAGCAACTGGATCACTATCTTGTTGACCACTTCTGTCTGATCATCTGTTTGTGGATGAAATGTTGTGCTCTTCTTCAACCTCATGTCCATCAACTCCCATAGATTTAACCAAAACTTCCCAACAAATCGAGAATATCGATCAGATACAATAGAAGTGGGTAACCCAAAATGAACCCATACATTTTGAAAGAACAACTTTGTTGTTTGTTCAGCTGCAAACTGCTTGTTACATGGTATCAAATTACACATTTTATTGAGCCTATCCACAACAACATAGAAATAATCATGACCTTTCCTATATTTTGGCAATCTCCCAACAAAATCCATGGAAACACTTTCCCATGGACGAGAAGGAATTAGAAGTGGAGTGTACAAGCCTGATTTCCTATTATTGGGCTTGCTTGTAGCACACATAGTACACCCTTTGATATATCTAGAAACTGTCTCATGCATTCTTGGCCAATAACAGAACCTTTGTAATTGTGCAACTGTTTTACTTACACAAAATGACTTGATATGAGAGAAGCATGTGCTTCTCGGATTATGTTAACTCTTTCATTTTGTGGAATGCATAACTTTCCCAAATGATATAAGAGTTGGTCCTTTACATAATAATCCAATTCTTCTACTTGCTTGCCATGACTTAAATTTTCATATACATATTTAAAACTACATCTTGAGCATATTGTTCAATGTAACTTTCATGCATTACTGAGTTATGCTTAAGTATAGTAGATGCATTTATGATTGGTCTTGATAACATGTCTACAACCTTATTGTGTATGCCCTTCTTATATCTGATGACAAGATGAAATCGCTGTAGAAAACCCATCCATCTATAATGTCTTGATTGCTGCAATTTAGTTTGTGAGTGCAAATATTGAAGTGGTTGATGATTTGTATGTATGATTGTTTCTTTACCCATTAGGTAACGTTTCCACTTTTTCACACTTAGTACTATTTCATACAATTATTTATCATATGTGGGATAATTAATTATTGCAGAAGTAAATGTCTCAAAATGATAACATATGGGTTTTCTGTGTTGCATCAACACTGCTCCCATAGCATAGTCACTCGCATCTGTCTCAATCTCAAATAGATGTTGAAGATCAGGTAGTGTTAGTACTAGTGTTGTACTGATTTTCTCTTTTAAGGTGTCAAAGGCTTTCTGCTATTTGCCTCCCCACTTAAACACCTGTTTCAATCCTATTAAAGCATGTAATGGAGCTGCAATTAAAGAAAAGTTAGCAATAAACTTTCTCCAGTATTGTGCTGACCCTAGGAAAATCCTAACCTCTGTAACAAATTTGGGTTTAGGCCAGTTCACAATGACTTCAACCTTAGAGGGATCTATCTTCAATCACCACCCCTACAATATGACCCAAATAATTTAAAGATGTTCTACAAAATTCACATTTTGGCAGTTTTACATAGAGGTTTTCTCTTTTTAAAACATCTAAAGTCTACTTTACATGCTTTACATGGTCTTCCCATGTCTTACTAAAAAGAAGAATGTCATATAAATAAAAAATTACAAAGTCATCAATAAATAGTCTGAGTACATCATTCATAACTCTCATAAATGTAGCAAGAACATTAGTTAAGCCAAAAGGCATAACCAACCATTCATATAGTCCTTGCTTTGTCTTCCATGCATCCTATTCTACAACTCTGACTTGATGATAACCACTTCGCAAGTCTAACTTAGAAAAGTAAACTGCTTCTTTCAATTTATCTAATAACTCATCAATACGAGGAAGATGATAACGATTCTTGATCATTATTTTATTTAGTGCTATATAATCAATGCACATTCTCCAGGAACCATCTTTCTTTCTCACCTGCACGATTGGAGATCCACATCGTGATGTGCTTGGTCATATAAACCCTTTATCAATCAACTCATGTACCTGCTTCTTTATCTTTGTATTCTCTAAAGCTGACAACCTGTACATTCCAATGTTAGGTAATGTAGCATCTTGTTGCAAATAAATATCATGTACTATTTCTCACTTGGGTGGTAGACCTTTAGGTTCTTGAAAGAGAACATCATACTCTAAAACAACTTTAACTAAATCAGCTTTCTGTTTAGAATCACAGCCTTCAAATGCATTGGATTTTTCAGGATCCTTTGCCTTTACAACCATTAGTAAAAATTGCTTACTTGAATTCACAATTCTTTTCATCTATCTTGAGTTTATGAGAGAGTAGTTACATTTGAGTTTATGAGCTCTTATAATATGTTCTATTCCATATTTAGTGAGTTGATACTTATTCTCAACTCTATAGAAAATAGCTTTCCTATCATACAAGTATGGACTTCCCAAAACAATACCACATATATCCAATGGAACTATATCTAATTCAACCTCATCTACAAATGTTGATCAAATAGAAAACCTAAGTTTACATTTTCTCGTTACTTGTAGCTTTGTTTTATCACACACCCAGCCTAATGGATATGGCTTCTCATGAGGTTTTGTTTGTAATCCCAAGTTCTTTACAATTGTTTCAGAAATCAAATTTACTTGTGATCCACTATCAAATAAAGCATCAACCTTATTGTGCTTGGAAATTACTCTAATAGAAAAAGCTTGTTTCTTTCCCTCTCATTACTTTCATTATCAATAGATTGTGTAGAATTACTTATGGATGCTTCAAAATCTTTACCTTTAATACTTGTGGCTATAACTATTGTTTCATCGCCTGAATCTGATCCCAAGTCCTGTTGAATAGCAGAAACATTCTTTTTCTTCTTACCACTGAACCTCTTAGGTTTCCGTTCTAGATGCAAAAACCAGCAGTGTGCCTCATTGTGTCCTTCTTTCTTGCAATGAGTGCATGAAGGTTTATCCTTCTTTAGAGTGTTTGCTTTCCTCTCCTTCCATTTTAATTTCTTCTTTTCCTTGTTCTTCCTTACAGAATATTTAGATGTTCCCCCAACGTCTGGGTTTACATTCTTACCTCTAGCTTCTAGATGTGTGGCTTGAATTGATACATCATCTAAGCTAGTGGGATTAAACATGAGAATAGTATGCTTTAAATAGATATGAAGACCACCTACATGCTTCAATAAAGTCTCAGGTGAATCTAATGATATACCTAGAGTTAAAGCTCTCTTTCTGAATTCCTGAGTATAAGTTTGTACACTTTGACCCTTCAATTGATGAAGAGTTTGCCAACTCATCATTGCCTGCTACATGTAAGCTAAAGGATAGAATTTCTTTTTTATGGCAGAAACAAATTCATTCCAGGCATAAATGATTTTACCATGTTTTTGTAGATCAGTTTGTGTCTTGGCTTCCCACCATACTAGTGCAGTTCCACCAAGACAAAGGCTATCCAACTAAATCTTCTTCCTTCTGAATCAACATTCTGTACCATGCAATATACATCAATTTGTCTTATCCAATTATCTAGCTTTTCTGCATTGAGTTCTACACCATAAATTGGCAAATCAAACTTCACATCTAATTTGATTAAGGAAGTTTTCTTATTCTTCTTAGAAGAGCTTGTGTTATGCGAAGAAGATGATGAGGATGATGAAGGTGATGATGGAGGAGATGGTGGAGGAGGCATTTCCCCTTTCCCTATGCCTTTTGGAGGAGCAACTGGAAAAGGTTCCTCTGCTCCTTTGTCTAGTTTGGGTGTTGAAGTGCTTTCACCTTGACCCTTCTTAAATCCAGATACATCTCTTCCACCATAACTCAGATTGTCATAAAACTTTCTATAAACTGAGATTATGATCCCAATAGAGCTTCTTCTGCCATTCTCCTCTGAGAATAGACTCTTCCAATCTCTAGATTGGCCTCAACAAGTTCTCCTTCTCCTAGTCTAAGCTTTAATCTAGTTAGCATTCAAAATCCAACACAAGCTTGTCTAACCTTAACAAAACCAAATTCTCTAAGACCACTTGATCTGAAAATGGATGCTAAATCAAGAAGAAAAGGTATTATAGATTCATGTGCAGGAAAATTCCCATATTACTTAGTGCAATGGATCAAAAAGATTGCGAATAATATAGACAATTAATAGTCAGAAAACATAACAGACACACACATCAACACAACAAATAATCAAGGAGTTCACCAGACTTCTGGGCTATGTTTCTTGGTCCCGCTTTCAGTGCTGACATCTTTATTATGTCTTCAAGAATAGGGTTTACAAGTGTGAGGTCAAGCAGAGCCATAACACAACAACAATGATATTACATAGGGATTTCACTCGAAAGCCTCGAGTCTGCAGAGTACACAGACTCTCCTTCTCAGTGCCTCTGATGAATTGTTCGTAGCTGTGTGTTTTCTTTGAGTCTTTGTCTCCCCTTTGTCTCTGACCTATGACTTGTCCCTATTCTATTATGGGATGGATTTTTAAGCTTAACAACACTTGTCTTTTCATTTCCCTGTTGAGGCTCTCGGGCTCTTGGAACTATCCCATCATCTCCTTCTTAAGCATTTAAACAATCATTGTAAACACTTGAATCAGCAAGGCCATCCATTTGTAACAGAAAGGACCATTAGTGCGGGTGAAATCCCCAGGAATACCTTTCTCGTTCAAAAACAGAAATACACTAAAACATAGAAAAACCCGAAAAAATGTCGCATATTGGATTTCAAATTTTTTTGTACCACATCTATAACCCTATCGGGTCCGTAAAATAGCTCGTTCATCGTCCACTATCTGAACAGTGATCTATAATCCATGGCTGATGATCATTTCGGGCAGCCCACTTGCATGGAGATTACTCGCCTGAAAAAGAGGTTTTCTCTCTCTTGCGGTGTGCTATGTGTCGGCCGGTGTATGGAATTGGGTGGAGCCTCTCCAATACCACTTACCACCTGAAGTCCGCACGAAATACCATTTACCATGGAACTAAAATTATATAAAGACGTGTTTATAAACCTTTTGGGTCCGTGCATATCGCGTAGTCTTCAGGTCATTTCCCTTTGTTGTGTTGTGATGCGATAAGTCACAAATTGCATATCGCATGGTCTTCGGGCCTGTGGTTTAGGCCTTTCCCCGTTGGAATCTGCGATGCGATAATGTAATCTCGGTCATTGATCTGCGCTTGATCAATGGTCTACGTTGTGCCACTGGGTCACAGTCGCATTTCCCATAAGGCTGCCTCCGATAAACTCTGTTGGCCTGCTCCGATGCGATATCCTGATTTAATCCGAGCCTTTAATCTGGTCGATCCGACGGCTCCGGTGCAATGTTACTTCAACCTTCGCTTTACTTGGGTTTCCACCATTATTTAGTGTTTTCCTCTGCGATAGTGTTTTCCAATAGTTAACATATATGAAGACTTAGATTTAGAGGTTTGATACAATATCCATTTTGGATTAGAAAAGCAATCTTCTAAAAAACCCTAATGCATGCTTGCATAAATCTAGTGAATATACATGTATTACAATTGCTTTTCTCAACTGAGCATGCCCTACAAGTGCATAACCTATCTCTCTGCTCATTGAAGGCATCTAAACCAGACTTAGTCAAATTTATCCTCAGCTTGAGCTCCTATTTCCTTGCGTTGTTCCTTGAGGAATTAGCCACTATTATTTAGGAAATTCCTCTAATTGAATTGTGCAATTCATAAGTCTGATCATTTTATTGCATGCAACACTTGTAGACTCAAGACTAGTCTACAACTAATGTTACACTGCCTTGGAATCTCCACCTCAACTAGGTAACTCAAATTATCTACATGCACTAGCCATTTTGGGTTGATCGATCAGTTAACTGGATTATCACTGAGTTTGGTTGAAGTCCCACTACTTAACTAGCCTTCCATTAATTACCTCCAAATGTTGGAACTAGTTTAACTGAAAACAACCTAAGATAATTGACCTTGATTGCTACAAATTAGCAATCACACATACTGAACTGAAATTCAAATCCTCCAAATTGAATTTACTAAGTAAACTAGGTGATGCAATCCATATCACACAAGTTAACATCATCTAAGCTGTCTACTAATGTGGAAAATTGAATTTTATCAATTTAATCAAGGAAAAATCAAATTGAGAATTTCTTGTTACATTTTCAACACTCCCTCTCAGTAAGAAAGGGATTATCAACCACCCTTATCTTGCATATGTGGAACTCAAACTTCCCTCTTGACAAGGTCTTTGTCAAAATGTCAGCATATTGTTCCTCTGTTGGAATGTACTGCAACAACATTATCTTCCTCTACACATAATCCCGTAAATGGTGATATCAGATATCTATATGCTTGGATCGATCATGAAAAATAGGATTTTCAGAGAGCTTGATGCAACTCTAATTATCATAGTAGATCACAGTTGGATCCATAATATGACCAAATAATCCAACAAGTATGTTTCTCATTCAGATCGTCTCACATGTTGCTTGACTGGCAGCCATGTATTTTTCTTCTACCAAGTTGAGTTCCACAGATCTTTGCTTCCTGAAGTACCAAGAAAGTACTACGGGCCCAATAATGAAAATTACACCTAGTGTACTCTTTTGGTCTAATGGACTCCTTGCCCAATCTGCATCTGTGAAGCCACACAACTTCACTTCCTTTTTTTGTTTGTACCATAGTCCAAACTAGGTAGTGCCTCTGAGGTATCGTAGAACATGCTTAGCTTCCCTCCAAAATAATTTGGTTCGCCTAACCATAGCTTGGCTCAGTTGGTTGACTGCATAACACATATCTGGTCATGTATTCACAAGATACATTAGTGAACCCACCAACTATCGGTAAATAGTAGCATCCACTTCCTCACCTGAAGTGCCATCCTCTTTCCTCCAGTTGGTTGCTAGAGGTGTCTCCATGGGTTTGAAATTGTCCATGTGGAACCTCTAAAGTATCTCATTGGCATACTTGCCCTGAGAGACAAATAGTTCCCCATCACCTTGCCATACTTCCAATATGAGCAAGTGGTGCATGAGACCCATGTCATTCATTTCAAACTCCCTTGCAAGGTCCTCCTTGCAAGAATTGATCAACTGCTCATCACCTGTTAAAATCAAGTCATCAATATCTAAGACAATAATCAACAATTTACCTTCTACCAAGATATGAGAGAGGTTTGCATTTGCTTCAATTTTGGTGAAGCCCAAACAAGTGAGATAACTATCGATCCTAGTGTACCAAGCATGAGGTGCTTGCTTGAGACTGTATAACTCTCACTTGATTCTGCACACATGATACTCCCGATCAAAAGTCTCGATGCCTTCTAATTGCTCGATGTGCACCTCCTCCTCACTAACTCCATTGAGGAATGTTTTTTTTACATCCATTTGGTGGATCTTCCACTCCATCAGTGCATCCAAAGTGAAATTTGATTTGATGGATAAGTACCTTGCTACAAGAGCAAAGGTCTCCTCATAGTCAATCCCCTCAACTTGAGAGTACCCCTTGGCCACAAATTTGGTCTTGTACTTTTCTATGCTTCCGTCTACTACATGCTTTGCCTTGAAGATCCATCTTAAACCCACAACTAATTTGTCTGTTGGTCTTGGTATCACTTCATAAACATTTTTCTTTACAATTGATTCGTATTCCTCCACCATTGCATCAAACCATACAATTTTATTTACTTCTTCCTCGAAAGAGGATGGCTCAGTCTCTAAAATCTTAGTCATTAGATCCATCTAGCTAGTGTATCGATTTGGTGACCTTCTCTACCTATGCTAATTTGAAGAAGCACCCACATTCTCCCTCGCATCCTGCACAAGTCTCTTAGCTTCCCTAATCATTTTCCTACCTTCTATGGATGGTTCTACTTGAGTGGTTGTCTCCACTCTCTACTCCTCACATGCAACCTGTGACCTTTCACATTCATTTTCTATTTTTCTCCCTTATTTTCATAAATAAAATGTCAATTAATGCCACTTTGCCTTTCCAAAGACTTTGCCATTACCTTTTCCAATTTCCATAGCCATTAATTAATCACAAGTGATCCCCGTCACTCTAATTTTCCCAACATTCAAACTAGAATACGTGTTCCATGACCTTGGTTATTATTTTGCCTTTATTAACTTTATTACATGTATTTTTGGACAAGGATGTTACAACCATCAAGAATAGGTATCTATTGTCAAGGATTGATGACTTCTTTGATCATTTGAAGGGAGCAATAGTGTTCTCAAAGATTGATCTGAGATCTAGCTATCATCAGGTATGCATCAAAGAAGGGGACATCTACAAGACTGCTTTCAGGACTAGGTATGAGCTTTGTGTTGTTCTTTTTTGTCTAACTAATGCCTCGACTACTTTATGTGCTTGATGAATAGTGTGTTGTGTCCTTATCTGGACAAGTTCGTTATTGTGTTCATTGATGATATATTGATATATTCTATGAATGAGGAAGAGCACGTCGAACATTTAGTAGTAGTGTTGAGATTTCTAAGAGACCATCAGTTATATACCAACCTTAGTAAGTGTAGTTTCTTTCATACAAAGGTACATTCCTTGGGGCATGTTGTTTCCCAAGAAGGCATAGCAGTGGATCTGGAAAAGATCAAGGCTATCATTGAGTGGGTAGCTCCTAGGAATGTGGATGAGGTAAGATCATTCATGGGGTTAACATGTTACTATAGGAGGTTCATTAGGAACTTCTCACACATTACATATCTTATTACATCATTGCAAATAAAAAGTAAGAAGTTTTAATGGATAGAGGAATGTGTAACTAGTTTTGAGCAGTTGAAGTAGCTGTTAACAAATAATCTACTTTTAAAGATTGAAGATATAGACAAGGATTTTTTGGTGTGTACAAATGCCTACAAGATAGGACTTGGTGGAGTCCTGATGCAGGAAGGACAGGTGGTATGTTATAAATCAAGTAAATTGAATGAGCACGAGTAGAATTATGTTACCCATGACGTTGAGTTGGCAACGACTATCCATGCTTTGAAGATGTGGAGGCACTATCTTCTTGGTAGGAGGATTGTATTGATGGGCAACCATAATGGATTGAGATACTTGTTTGATCAAATAAATCTGAATTCTAAACAAGCTAGATGGTTGGCCATGATCAATGAGTTTCACTTCAAGATCAAGTACATTAAGGGAAAGGAAAGCAGGGTTGCAGATGCTCTTAGCAGAAGAGTGTAGGTGAATCATATAGTAGCTATGAGTTCTTATGGGATAGAACTACATGATTGGATATTACAGGAAGGACAACCATATGGCAAGTATTGGGAGATTAGGCACAGGTTATAGAAAGATAGAGGTGATCAGTATTTGGACTATCATCTCACAGTGGATGGTTTGGCAATATTTAGGAACATGATCTATGTGTCGGACAACAGTAAGCTCAAGAAGTTTATCCTTAGAGAATTTCATGCTGAATCATATTCAAGTCACCTAGGATATCAAAAGAAATTGAAAAAAGTGTAGAAGTTATATCATTGGCCGAATATAAAGAAGGAAGTGGTAGAGTTTGTGGCGAGATGCTTGGATTGTGAACAGGTAAAATCAAAGTGTAAACATCTAGTTGGATTACTACATCCCATTCCGATTCCAAAGTTGAAATGGGAGGTCAATTCCATGGAATTCATTATAGGTTTTCTAAGGACATGTGGAAAACATGATTCCATCATGGTTATGGTGGACAGGTTGACAAAGGTAGCACACTTCATTCCAGTGAAATCTACTTATTTAACTAGTGGTGTAGCACAGGTCTTCATCAGAGATATAGTGATACTACATGGTATACTAAAGAAGATTGTGTCAAACATGGATGCTAAGTTCACTTCCAAGTTTGGTAAGGAGTTATTTGAAGGTTTGGGTACATAATTGGCCTTAAACGCATCTTATCATCCACAGAAAAATGGAAATACGGAGCGGGTCAACAGGATTCTCGAGGACATGTTGAGAATGTGTATCATGCATCAAAAACGAAAGTGGGAAGAATATCTACCTCTCATTGAGTTGACTTACAAAAATATGTATAAGAAGTCACTGAGGATGAGTCTGTTTGAGGCACTTTACGGCAAAGTTGTAATACTCCCATCAAGAGGAGTGATCTAATGAATAGGGTGTTGATAGGAATAGACATGTTGGAAGATATGGAATAGGAAATGTAGGTTATTAAGAAGAATCTAAAGGTAGCACTTGACAGGAAGAAAATTTATGCAGATTAGCATAGGTTGTTTAAGAAGTTTTAGGTTAGGGAACATGTGTACTTATGCATCAAGCCCAAGAAGAGATCCTTGAGGATTGGGTCATGTGTGAAGTTGACACCTCGGTATTGTGGGCCTTTCAAGATCCTTGAGAGGATTGGACCGGTGGCCTACAGAATTGCATTGCCTCTAATAGTGAAAGTCCATGATGTTTTCCATGTTTAAATGCTTAAACGATATGTAAAGGATGTTGATCATGTTATTGATTGATATGTATTGCAGGTGGAGCCAGAAGGAGAATTCCAGCCAAAACCTCATTGTATTTTGTAGAGACATATGCTCATGCTCTGAAACCTAGCAATCGAGTAGGTTAAAGTGTAGCAAAAGCTATTTGGGCCCGATGAAGCTACATAGGAGATGGATGATCAAGTTCTGGCTATGTATCCTTCCTTGTTTTCCAATTGAGGCAAATTAGTTTTGGTATATGTATATATTTGTATGTATGTAAATACCACAATGATCTGTGATATAAAGCTCCAATAAGCGGTATGAGTGTTATGTTGTTATAGTTGTCATGTTGGTTTGTTTTTTAGCAAGTTGATCATTGTAGAGACTAAAGCGAGCTAAGTTATAAAGTGCCATGGTAAGTATATTTTTCTTTTCGACGGTCTTGTTGGTTGTGTGTGTTATTGAACACCAAGGACCCAAGTTAAAAATCCATGTAGTAAAGTTAATAAAGGAACAATTATACCAAGGTCATGGGACACTTATTCCAAGTTCAAGGTTGGGAGAAACATCCTAGTGTGGGTGTTCATTTGGTTTATTATGGCTAAGGAAATTGACAAAGGAATTGTCAAAGGCTTTAGAAAGGCAAGAGGCATTAATTGGCATTTTATTTATGAAAATTAAGGAAATTAGGAGAAAAGGAAGGTGAAGGTTCATAGGTTTCATATGAGGAGAAAAATGGAAAATGAAGAAAATAGAGGCCTCATTGATAAAAAGGATTCTGAGGATCAATTCAGAACCTTTTGTCAGTTCAGTTTTAGAGCTCTCTCTCTATTCTCTCTACTCTCTCATACTCTCACACACTTAGAGTATTCTTGGATCACTCTAGCATTGGAGGAAGGAAGGCAAAGGAAGGACAAGAAAGAAAAGGGAAGCAAGGATCAAACAAGGAAGAGTGGGATCAAGCGGCTACAACAATATTACTTGCAGGTATCGAGTTGCATGTATGATTTCCTTGCTAGTTTTGGCATGCATGTGTGTATTTGGTTCTCTTACTGTCATTGGCATGGGTTTGCTAGGTGTGATGGTGGTGTTCAACCTTGCTTTTCCATTTCCAGATAGTCATGGTGTGATGGGGCTTCTCTTAGTTGAGTTGGATTTCCAGATGGTTTCAAAACTGAGTGGGGTGGTCTTAGGAAAAATCACAAGTCCTATCCATTGACTGGTAATGACAGGATGCAAGGTAAATCCCAGTTGTGAATATCCTCGTTGGGCCTAGGAATCCCTTGACAGGTAATGGTGGGATACACCATAAATCCTAGAGGTGAATACCCTCATTGGGCCTAGGAATCCCTTGATCGGTAATGGAAGGATACAAGGTAAAACCTAGAGTGTGGAGACGAATGAATTTCTAACTATTTAGGTGGAGAGATCTAGAGGCATCCATGATTTTTAGGGCCTAGTGATCCCTTGACTGGTATATGGTGGAATTGTGGTAAAGCCTGTAGTGTTTGTTTATTATTTGGGCATAGGAATCCCTTAGCAAGATACAAGGTAAAGCCTGAGGAAGCTTTGATTAGTTCTATTGTGAGTCTCACATTCATGCTTGGAATATGGAATAGGAGTGATTGGCTAAAAGAAAGATTTGTTTCATCGCAATCTATGGTAGGGTGGTATGTGGAAGTCCCTAGCTTGGTTGGATCTTGCATATATTAATAAGAGCTCTTTCCTCTTTTGTTTTATGTGTAATCGTAATTGTTACTATGTGACGTTCATGGTTGTTATGTTATTGTTATTCTGTTGGTTATATGTTGGTTATAAGCATGGTTTTATGATAGATATTAGTCATCACTCTCATCATTTTTTTATTAGTAAATGAATGAATAGTGAATGTATAACCTAATAGATGATAATGCAACTATTATGAGAGGGCATCCATCCTTCTTGGCTAATCTCAAATGAGTATGAGGCCCCTCTATTCAGATGCATATTTATGACCTATATATTACCTATTTATGATGTGTTTGAAGAAATATATGTCATGTCTAGGCCTTTTCAGGTCAAGTATTTGTTCAAGTTTTGTGCTAGAGGCCTTGTCATGATGTTATTTATCACTTTTGGAAGTTTCATGAAGTTTTGGGTAGAGGACAAAGTCCTAGCATTGAAAAGTGGCCCAGAGTTCATGTCGTTGGCACAAAACTCCCTTAAAAATGCCACAGTCACATGGAGGCCTTGTTGTGGGAGCAACTAGAGGGTCTCAGTCGCATGGAAGGTTGGTTGTGGGAGTGACTATGGTCTAGTTAAATCAAGAAGCAAGTTCTCTTAGGGGTTGGACACTTGGAGGGGTTGATTGGCCCTTGAAGGTTCTGTAGCTCCTGAAGGAGGTCCTTAAAGTGTTGGTCCATCGGTTCCACTTCCTTAAGGTGATCTAGGAGGTCAAATCATATCATAGTAACTCTTTGTTATATGTTTATCCTGTTGGACCGGTTAACTTGGGTAAATGTGGGTGGAGGGTATTACAAGAAGATTATATAAAGGACTTTGAAGTATTGCAACATTTCTTTCCTTTAACTCATTTTGAAATTTTCAAACTGAAACAAGAAAGAGCTATAAGACTTAAAACTAGCTTCAATTGGCCCTTTGGGCTTTATCTCTAACTATTATCAAATTCATTAGAAACAAGGCTAGGCTAAGAAACTCCAATTCCTAATATGCTATATTTCCACGCAAAATCACCAAACTATAAGTCTTCTTCTCTATCTATTAAAAGGAAATATAAATATTTAGTTACGCTATTTGAATCCCCTTACAAATTCTTCAATACCAATATATTTGAACTTTCTCATTCCAAAAGTTTCATTAACTCACATGTATAATGGTATGATCTTCCGCCAAATGTTACCAATTTTAAAATAGTTAAATCAAGTTAAATCATTTTTTTCAAATAAAATGTCATTATCGTTATATTATTTCCACAAAATTACATTTATAGCTATAGTGCACTATAAACATTTACCTATAAAACATTAATGTTTTGTGTATTGTGATGTGCACAAGATTGAATTTGAAATTATTTATATTTAAAAATGCACAAACACAACATACAAAGCAACAATAAATTCTTTGTAAAAAAATATTTATTGCTCCTTAAACAGATTAGGTTTAGCTTTGCCATGACATCATTTCAAATGAGAGAATTATATAAATTGAGTGATCCATGTTTCAACAAATTCACATGTAAACAAACAACATAAATAAACAACATACACCTTGTAACAATGTTATATATGTGTGTGTGTGTGTGAAAGGTAGTTGTGAAAGTTACCCACATTGGATTTATATGAAGGGAAGACATGGTAGACAAATATTATGTGCCTGAGGATATACATATTATTGGATTTAAATTAGTTTAAATTCAATTGTGTGTAATATATATTACATTGCTTAAAGGGGTATGAAAGGTCGATATGAAGATTATCTACATTGGATTTTAATGAAAGGATTCAAGGCATGGTAGACTAATAATATGCAGCTTAGGATATACATATTATTGGACTTAAATGTTTTTAGATTCAAGTGATTTGAGACTTTCACAGTTATTCATATTGTATCCATAATTAAACTGTGTAAGTATTTTTTTTATCCGTTTAACATTTCAAATGGTTACTGCATCCATCATTAGGGACTAAAGAGATTTGTGAGTAAACCAGTGGTGAGGAACCTTTTTTTATAGGAGAAAGTTATTCATATTGTATCTAGAGTTAAGCTATGTAAATATTTTTTTTATAGGGACTAAAGAGATTTGTGAGTAAACCAGTGGTGAGGAGCCTTTTTTTTATAGGAGAAAGTTATTCATATTGTATCTAGAATTAAAACGTGTAAAGATTTTTTTTATCTGTCTAACATTTGAGATGGTTACTTACTACATCCATCATTAGGGACTAAAGAGCTTTGTGAGTAAATCGGTTGAGCTTTGTGAGTAAATTAGTTGAGGAGCCTTTTTTTTAATAGGAGAAAGAGAACCAATGTCCATTGGCTTGAAGTTTAGAAAATAAACAAAGTCAAAAATGGTAAAAATTTATTAAAATTAATTAAATAGAAAACAAATTGTTGACTTAATTAATATTTAAGTAATTAGAGAAACTAAATTAAAAGGATGATATACTTGATTGAAACTTTCACAATATCAATTGATATGTGTTGAAGTTTGAAATTACCTAATGTATGATTTTGATTGGAATTTAAATAATATATTATATATTAAAATTTAAATCTTCAATAAAGCTAAATTCAATAATTGAAAATTAAAAATTAAAATAAATAAATTAAAATATGATAGCACAAATTAAGGAATAATTGAAATTGAAAATAAACGTAAATTAAAATGATAATCCAAAATAGGAATAAATGAGATTATAAAATAGAATAAATTAAATATAATTATGAGGAATATTGGAAATAAAACTTTAAAATTATACTAAAGGTTAATTAAATATATTATTAAAAAAAAATTGAAATAAATAATTTAAAAAAAAATTAAATAAGAAAAAAAAAATAAATGAAAATAAAATAATAAAATAAATAAAATAGTCAAATTGACTAAATTCTTAATTGAGAATTAAAAGATTTAAAATTAAATTAAGACACGAAAAAGATTGGTGGGGGCTGGTAGTGAAGCAGGTATTTTCCAATGAAATATGAAAAGGGTTAATGCAAAGAGAGAAAGAACAAACTAAACAAAAGAAAAGGGAATCAAAGATGAATAGAGTAACTATCAAAAACTTTGGAAAATAAAAAATATTTACACACTTTAATTTTAGAAATCACCAACACAATGTTTTTATTCACTCACACACACACACACACACACACACACACACACATATATATATATATATTCTTTCACCAAGAAAACATTGTCTGTTTTGTATTATGGTTAAAACAGTACATACTTATGATGTACATATCGTCCTCATAAACCTTGAGATATTCACAACATGACTACATTGGGGAGAAGCTTCTCCACTTACATCCATCTGAATTGTTATCTAAAAATTACAACATTAATGATATTATTTACTCTCAGCCATATTTGCAATTTACACAGAAACTAATATGTGTTTCAAATTGTTTACACATTTTGTAAATCACAATCTTAATGTAGCCTTTCCTTATATGATTTTTATACAAAATTTGTACAAAACTTTAAACAAAAAGAAAACAAGAATTTTATATGGACTTATCTGCAATGAAGCTCTGCCTTTTCGAGCTTTCTTCAATGATCTATCTCGACACCTTTAGATTTTCTACTTTTATTTCATCTGTTCCCATTTTCATCATGATGTGCATACCTTCTTTTGTGGCCTGTAGTCCCTTTTTCGATAATTCATCCACAGTTCTGTTATGTGCCCTACTAATGTGCTCAATGGACGAATTCTGGAAGGAACTCCATATACTTTTTATACGTCTCAGCCAACCTTGTAGGGAAGTTTGCTGGATATTGTTCTTCCTGTTAATATGGTCTATCATACATTTGGAATCCCCAAAAATTTGTACTTGAGGGATATCCAAGAACTTAATAAACCATAATAAATCCTATAAAGCAACATCTTCTGCCTTCATGCTTGTTCCTTCTCCCACATACCAGTGTATCCAGATTTCCTGCTCTTTTGACAATTTTAAGCAAAAGGCTCTCCCACATCTTCCTCCTTGAGTTGCTCCATCAAAAAATACCACCTGATAGTTGGAGAACTAAGCTCTCCCCTTCTCTGTCTTCTTCTTTTTATTTTCTTGGTGTCTTCATTCTAATCTAATATCACCCACTATTCAATGGATTCATAGATTAAGTCCCCCCCCATCTGTTGAGACCAAAAATCAAATGGTTCCAGTCTTTCCAGATTTCTCAGAAAATAACCAAAGCTAGCAATCTCCTGCTTTTACTCTGAGCGCTCCACCATTTTAAACACTCCTCAATTGTATTAAACTGAGTGAAAGTAATTTTCTTGTTAGTGAAGTGTTTCCAAATGTTAACAGATCTATGGCAGTGTAAAAATAAGTGTTCATTGTCCTCAGAATTATTCCTGCATAGATAGCATATCCCAAGATCATAGTGGTTCTTCTTTTGTAAGTTTGCCCATGTAAGATTTTTGTTCTGCCATGTTAGCAAAAGCAAGATTACAATTTTAATTTGAATGTTAATTTTCCAAAAACTGTGAAACCAAAAGTATTCAAAATTCTGAAATTCCTTCATGCAAATTTTGATGTAACAGTCCACCACCTCTACTTCTTCTGAAATCTTCTTCTTTCCAGCCCATGTCATACAATCGCCTTTGTTGTCATAACTTATCCCTACCTCCTTTAATTGTTTTACCAGCTGTAGCCAGTCTTTTTTATACTGATCAACAAGATTCAGTTGGGAGAAGGCGCGCCAAATTGGAATGTTTCCATTCCAATCACTGATCAGCTGACTTAGGACATAAATGCCTCTTCTATTCATATGCAATATCAGTTCCACTTTCCTTGGTACACCCTCACCTGCTCCTACAATGTAATCTTTACCCAACATAATTCTATTACCAGATCCAAAAAGCCACATAATATTTTGGAAAAGAATATTCTTGACCTTTCTAAAATTGTTCCAAATTTGTGAGTTTCCTTTTTTCCCAATTTCTCCTTGTCTGAACTAGAAGGAGAAATCCTTATTCTTCATATATTTGGATCGGATTAGCTTTCCCCATATACTTCTACTATTGATACCCCTCCAAAGAGATTTCAAAATAAGAGTCCATCCAAAGAAATTTAAGTTAAGAATACCCTAGCCACCCAAGATTTTAAGTCTAGTGATCTTTTCGAGCTTCACTAAATGATAATTGTTGTTCGTACTTGCACCTGACCATATATAGCATGCCATTACTCGATTCAGAAGATTAATAATCATTTGAGGAATACAAAATAGATGTGCCCAATAAATCCCTAGCTGAGTTAGCACTAACTGTGTCAGGATGATACTCCCTCCCATAGATAAACATCTGTGTTCCCATCCCTTAATCTTCAAGTAGAATCTTTCCACTAGCCATATCCAGTCTGCGTTTTTGTAGCTTCCTGGCTTTAGTCGATGCCCCAGATATTTCATACCCTTATCTATATTTTCTTCCTTCACTCCAAAACAATTCTGAATAAAAGAGATATCATCCTGGGCACATGGTTCATAGAGAATGATAGTTTTTTGTTTGTTTTGAACAAGACTCTTGGCTACCCCAAACTTCTTTATGAGTAATGAGAGTGATAACCATTTAAACATGTTTACGATACCCATCAACAGAATATCATTCACAAAAAAACTGTGAGAAACTGTGACACGACTGGTAATTTTTAATGCTTCAAATTCGCTAGTGGACATTGCTTTTTTTCTTTTTAGGCTTAATCCATCCATAACCAAGATAAACAAGAGAGGGGATAATGCACATCCTTGTCTGAGTCCTCTACCAGCAGCAAAAAATTTAGATGGGAATCTATTAATTATTACTACATAGCGAATTGCTGACACACACCCCATGATCCATTCAGCCATATCTAGGTTTACTCCAACTTTAAACAACACCATTCCTAGGAACCCCCAATCTACACAGTCATAAGCTTTTTTTAAGTCTACCTTCATCACTGTTGCATTCATTTTTTTTTTTAATTTAATACTGTGCATACATTCATGTGCTACAACTACAACGTCATGGATTACTCTATTGTTTAAAAAGCCATATTGCTCAAGTGAGATGAATTTAGATAAAGAAACTTTCAATCTGTTGGCTATTATCTTAGAGATGATCTTATATGATAGATTACACGGGGAAATAGGGTGGTAATCACCAAAGGTTTCCACTGCTGATTTCTTTGGGATAAAGGAGATATAAGTGGAATTTAATAGAAGATGTATGAATCCTTTAGACCTAGATTCCTCTACCATCTGAAGTATTTCTTCCTGAAATATGTCTATGAAATGAACAAAAGATTCAACAGTCCATCCATCTAGACCCGGGCTTTTGTCTCCTTTCATTGATTTAATGGCCTATGTCAGTTCTTCCTCCTTAACTTCCTTATACAACTCCACATTATCCTTTTCATTAAAAATTTTGGGATATTCTTCAACTGCCCATAGTTGAGCATCCACATCCTCAAATTCCACTCTGTTATATGTTTTTTAAAATATGAAACCCCCAAAGATGAAATATCTGATTGCTTGTTATATCTGTTTCCTTCACCATCCTTTATTTGCCAAATTGTATTTAGTTTTCTTCTGTGATTAGCAAGACGGTGAAAAAATTTGGTATTTTTATCTCCTTCCTTGATCCATAGTGCTCTGCTTTTCAATCTCCAAGTCATCTCCCTTATTTGAAGAATTTTCTTTTTCCCAAGTTCTAAAGCATGAATTTTCTCCCTTACTATGGGAGGAAGAGAATGACTAGTCATTTGGTTATGTAGGACCTTCAACTCCTCCTCGATTGTGGCCAATTCCTTTCTCAATTCCTCCTTCTTCTTCCTTTCCCATTGCTTTACTTCTGTTTTAAGGAGCCTGAGCTATTTATGAAGCTTTCAGCGCTGAAAGTGCCCTCCTCTATGATTCTTTTTTCCTTCCAGAATGATCGGATTAATGAATCGAAATTTGAATCTTCTAACCAGATTTTGTTGAACTTGAAAGGTAAGTCAAACCTTGCATCAGAACTATTCCAAAGCAGAGTTATCGGGCGATGGTCTGAAACATAATTTCAACAATAATAGATCTAACATCCTCCATCTTCTCTATCATGTCTTCATCGACAAGAAACTTATCAATTCTCTTAGCTATATACTTATTTCCACTTCTTCCATTATCCCAAGTGGGAGCATTTTTGGGTGGGCAGCAAAAGTTTCTCTTAACTTCTATACCATTCTATCTACCACCCTAATTTGTCTCCACAATTTTTGTATACCTAAAGTACATTTAAGATCCCCACAACATTAGAGAAAGTGCATTGAAAATCCCCGATACCTCTATAGTATTCCAAAAACCTTCCTTCTCTTTATAAAGAGCATATACATTAAGAATATGCGATCTTCCCCGGCATGCTTACAATTGGTCCAACTCCAATTGATATATGGGATCTTCTCGGCATGTTTACAATTTGTCCAACTCCAATTGATATTCTACCCTGGAGTCAACCCTGTTTATCCCCACTGAAATCACAGATTAATGCTTCTGCAATAGCAGTCACAGATTAATGCTTCTGCAATAGCAGTCAAATCCCCTGCGCCATGACAGTCCAAACCCTGGCACTTGGACCACTATCTTTGAAACCCATAAAAAGCAAAAGGCCATCCAACAGACCCGTCAAAATTTCGTTTTTTCTTCACTTTCAGGCTACACGATGCTCCATCAACGTGAGTTTCTTCTCCACGGCTGTCTTACGTGCAGCATCAGACCTTTTAGTTGTCCCCGTAAAAAACAAAATGGCCATCGTTTTGCAGTGTCTTTTATCTGGCAAAATTATTTTGTAATGCTCGTGAGCAGGACACAGATACTATTTGCGATGTTGATTTTCACATGATCCAACATGGTCCACTTGTTATTTTAAGATATCTCGCAGACAATAGACGGCCTATTTATGGCCCGTGACCTGGAAGCATGTTGGCAGATGAAGGTGTCCTATTTAACATTGATGAAAACAAAAGTAGTACAGCAAAAACTGTGGCAGAGGACTTTGCCATGGAATTTTGGTGCAGGTTGATTTTTAGGATGTAATATTTAAATGCTATTGCATAATCCTCAACCAATGATCTAGTCTGTTGTTCTATTGTCTTGTCATCATAACGCCAAGAGTCTACTCAAAAGCCAGTAATCTTTTTAGATTTGAAGAATTTTCTGGATGGGAAACTAAACTTTATTATGGGTAATTTTTCAAAAAAAAAAAATGAAGATGATATTACTAGAGTCATTGCAAAATACACCACTCTCCATTGCAATGCTCATATTCCTTTTAGATGTCCATGAAGTTTTATGGTGGTTTTGAAAAACTCTCACGGGAGACTTGTTCTAGCTCTAAAAATGATAGGTTTGGAAGTGGGTTGTTCTTGCTCTAAAAATGATAGGTTTTGAAGTGGGACGCTACTATGGAACTGCAAATTTGAGAAGATAATCTTTCTATTTCCCTACAACTGGTTTGCTTTTCTATGTTGTGGGGAAGAGTGTATTGATTCTTTTGGCTTTCTCTTCAATACCCAACCAAATATCTTCCCTCTTCCCATGTAGGTACTTGAATATTATGTGTTCCATTCCTTCCACACCATCCATAACAGGAACCTAGAAATACACTCCACACTTTGTTGAGCATCAACTTCTCAAATTGTGAGGCTTTCTGATTCTCCAAAATAAGAATTACGCTCTCTCATCATCTATATATCTATTTGAAGAGGTTTACTATCACATCCCATATCATATTGATTTCAGAACAACTATTGAATAGATGTTCCAACATTTCACCACTTACTCCACACATGTAGCATACAAAGGGCCCCATGAATCCTTGCTTGGTGAGTTTGTACAGATAAGAGTTTTCTTTTTAACAAATACCCAAAGGAATGTTGAGATCTTGAGGTAAAGCTCTGCATCCAAATTTTTTTCTGTAGAGGCTACTCCTAGAAAATTATGTGCTTGGATTCAATACCATAGGCTCATTGGACTGTAAATTTCCTACCCCACGAAGAGTCCCATTGTAAGAAATCCTCATCTACATGAATATAAATTCATCAATCTTTGAGGTACTCATCTAGAAATCTTTGGGCATTGGCCGAAATAATTGCAGGCTAGCTCTCGATTAAGAGCCAATATCGAAAATTCTTTGCTAGCTAGGTCTTCTATCAAACTAGTAGAGGTGCATTAGTTCCTTTACTTGGTTGACTAAAAGAGCACATGTCTCCCTTAGATCTAGTTTCTTTACTAATTTGTCCTCCTACTACCATAGATCATCCCATAAATGTGCCATTTTTGTTGTTTTATTTTCCTCAAAACATTGGCTTTTTAGTAAGGCTTCGTTTTTCCATGCATTGGTCCATATTAATGACCTAGGATAATGTCCTTCCATTTGAACTAAGGCATTCCCATCAATATGGTTGACATATTTGATTTTCCAAATCTTGCACCCAAAGTTGTCCTCTACCTTTGACCCAACTCCACTAGGTTACCAACAAGGGCTTTTCTAATGATAAGAGGATCCTTCTTTCCTCGACCTTTGGCCCATTTAGGAAAATAGAGCTTATCCCATGCCACCAAGGTCCATTTACACTCCTTGGAGGGTCCCGCATAGAGGAATGATCTTTGGAGGGATTGAATTCTTTTAGTGATTTGTGTTGGGACAACCAATATTGAGAAGAGATGAGAGGATACCTACTAAAGCATAAATTTGACTAGGGTGATTTTGCCAATGAGGTTAGAAAGAAAAAATTTGAAGATTAAGCTTAGCTTCCAATTTGGACAACAACTCTTCCTAAGAGACATTCTTATGTCTATTCTCAAAAATAGGAACTCATGGTTATTGAGAGGGAAGGGTTCCTTTCTAAAAACCCAAATCTCTAAGAATATGCACTTGGACTCTAACAAGGGTATTTTTGAAGACCAAAATGAAAGTGCTTAAAATTAGTTTGAAACCTTGGGCCTCTCATGCACTGGGAATCCCCAAGAGCATGATGTCATCAACAAATTGTAAATGGAAGACACATGGGAGAGGGGATCAACATTGGGGCATAATTTGATACTTTTGATGAATCGTTCTGAAAATGTTGATTTGATGCTTTCCACCCTTTGCTACTAAAAAAATTAGGAAACGAGAAAGATGAGCCCCTTGCCTAATGTCTTTAGGGGGTTTAAAAGTGACGAAGGGGGGAACATTTACTAGAATGGTGAAGGAGGCCAAGGAGATCAGTGATCCAAGTGGATATTGGTGGCAATCCACCTATTCCACTTGAACCCCCAACATTGTTTCTTTCAATTTCCTTAATTGTAGCACAATTTACTATTTTTGATAGTTTTTCGAGCCTTGAACTTCCGGAGTTGTTTTGAGGCCCTAAACAACGTTTTTTTGGACAACGAGAAAACCCTCAGATAGATCTTTCTAACAAAGTATATATACATCAAAATGGGATCGTATGCCAAAGTTATGCCCCTAGGAAGTTGATGTTCCAATTTACCCCAACAGAGCCCAAAGACTTTGGCATTTCATGTTATGAAACCAGCTCAAGAAAAAGATAGAAAAGATAGATCCACGCCTTAGAATTCAGTCTCTTCGAGGGGGCAACCTCCTTTACATTACATAAATGAACAACTCTTGGATGATACAAATGACAAAACCTCCTTTCTATATATAGGAGTTTAAGGAGTCACAATATAACCCAGCCGACGTAACAATAATAATATAAAGCCACAAAAATAACAATAGAGGGATTCTATGGGGCACAGTAATAACAATATGGGGACAATAGGGGCACACAATATTAATAAGGGATACAACTACAATAGTAATGGGGTAATCACTA
>APFE031203070.1:72269-84763 GCA_000404065.3 Pinus taeda | reverse complement strand
TGGAATGGAAAGCATTGGGCTAGTCAATACATATTCTCCCATGGATAGCTTGATATTATGGCACTTTCCAAAGAAATTTATTATTCCTCCATTTGCAACCATCACTGACACTCTGGTGCTGGATATAAGAAGCAATTCAATTCTTTTGCTACCTTACAATGAATAAAATTGTGGGTACTTCCTGAATCAATCAACACTATTACCTTTTTCTTCTTGATTTTTCCTTCTATCTTGATGGTAATTCTCACCAATGCATTACAAGATATGGTCAAATTCATTTTTTCTTCCTCTAGGCTTTGTTCCTGGAGTATATCCTCTTCTTTTGACCTTTCTTGCTCCTTTTCTTCTTCCTGTTCACAATCGATGTAGAATAATTTCTTCTCAGAACACTTATGAGCTTTAGTGTATTTGCTATCACAACTGTAACAAAGCTCTTTTGCTCCTTTTTCTTCCAATTGTTGTGGTTTCAACCTTAGAGGTTGTGGAAGACTAGCGGCAACAACACTTCCGTCTTTATAGTTGTGAGTGGTATGCTTCCTAGTTTCCATAATTTTTCTTTCCATTTTTCCTGCTAACCTGAATGCCTTCTCTAATGAATCAGGTTCCCAAAGGTGAACATCATGTTGGATATTATCCTTTAAAGACCCTATGAACACATCAATCCTATGCTCCTCTGGAATATTTTTTACCCTTATGTTCAATTTTTGGAACTCCTCAATGTGCTCCATTATTGAACCCTTTTATTTGAGACTTATCAATTGGCTAAAAAAGTGTTTCTTTTTGTATCCTCATAATGTGCTATGAATTCTTCCATAAAAATCACCCAAGTGATAAATTGTTTACGAGAGAAAAGCCATTGATACCATACAAACTGATTTGGTTCCAAATATAAAGTTGCAATACGTACCTTTTGTGTGTTTTGCACATTATTGTGATAAAAAAATTGCTCCATCTGTAATATCCATGTTGTGGGATCCTTGCCATCAAACTTCCTCATATCGATTTTTGGAATATGGTGTGTCTTTGATCCAACATTAGAGTCTATGAAATCATGATTAACATTTCCTTTGTTTGCATCATGAGTTTCCTTTACTCCCTTTTCACCATTAATAAGTATTTCTTGTAGAAAATTTGTCAAATCTGCCTTCAAATCTGCCATGTCTGTCTTCAAATCTGTCTTCAAATCTATCTTCAAATCATCCATCTTAGCTTCCATGCCCTTTATCTTAGATTCCACGCCATTTATCTTAGCTTCGGTTAGCTTTTGTGAGTGTGACATTTGTTGCACTTGTTCTTGTAATTTTGATATATCATGTAGTATTTCTTCCTCTTCCTCATGAGTCATGCTAGAGCTTTCAGGTTCCTTACTAGGTGTTTGCATTTTCTTTCCTCAGGGCATCAATTACGATAATAATTCTATACTATGCCCTTTGAATTCCTTCAATATAAATTTTCAAACCAATCTTAAGCAAAAAATTAAAAGAATATACACACCTTTTTTCACTTTGTAGGAGCTCGATATTGCCTCTGATGTATCTTTGTACTTTCGAATCATCTAGTTATGAAATTACAACTTGCAGTATCCCTCTCTGTCCCATTTCTAATGCCACCAGTCTGATCCAAATTGGATTCTCCAAGGAAGAGTTATGCAAAATCTCCCATAATGACCTGCTTATAGACTAGTTCAGTAGAGCGAAATTGTACGACGTACCACGAGTCACTCTTTCAACCTTTGGCTCTAAAAAAATACATACAAGAAACTATAGTCTGTCCTCTTTCTACACCTTCTTACGAAATTTCAATCCGATGCTCAAAGAGAAATTTATGGCGATTTTCCCCAGGTCACCTGTTTGGAATGTAATTTAGGAGTTTACAAGAAGACCAAATTTCTCAGATCATATCTCCGCAAATATAGTGCAAACCTTTCTTAAATTCGGACTCTAGATTTAGCGTGATTTCTTCTCAAATGGGTTTTTGTTTTAGCTTCTGAAATGTTGCATAAAAAACGTTATAGCGAAAATTCCACGATGACCTGTTTGGAGTAGCGAAACCCTAGAATCCAAAGCTCTAATACCAACTGTTATGAGATTAGCTCAAGAAAAAGATAGAAAAGATAGATCCACGCCTTAGAATTCAGCCTCTTTGAGGGGGAAACCTACTTTACATTACATCAATGAACAATTCTTGGATGATACAAATGACAAAACCTCCTTTCTATATATAGGAGTCTAAGGAGTCACAATATAACCCAGGCGACCTAACAATAATAATATAAAGCCACAAAAATAACAATAGAAGGATTCTATGGGGCACAGTAATAACAATATGGGGAAACTAGGGGTACAAAAATATTAATAATGGGTACAACTACAATGGTAATGGGTTAATCACTAGTATTATAGGGACCCAACAAAGAATAACCATAGCCAATTCAAAAATTTTGAATCCTATTATTATAGGGCCCTAATAGTGGCTCCACATGGGGATGAATTTCCTGGTGAAATGTCAAGGACTTTGAATATCAGTGGCCTCTAAAAATGTAACTGAAGTTACCTGGTAAATTGTTCTCATGTGATTCATATTTATTCATATTTATGATGGTGAAACTTTCAAAGATTAGGGCCTTCTCTCTAGGCTTCAAATTCAAAAGATTACCATCCACTCCAATCTAAACTCTGCAATGTTATATACAATGAGTAAAGTAAAGTGAACTATTGTTAATATGTGGAAATTAATGCTTTAGCATTCTACTATTGACAAGGCTTCCTAGTAGATCTTATCCATCTATCTCTCTCAAGAAAAAAGCATCGTTACCTCTGTAACCATAAATGACATAAGGGCCTTGCCATAAGAAGTCAAATTTTCCATGTTTTCCCTTGTCTTCTCTTCTTGAATCCCACTTAAGAACTTTATCACTAATGTAAAAATCATCAACTTTAGTCTTTTTATCAAATATCCTCTTGATTTTGTCCTAGATTACTTGTGATTTTACATATACTTCTTCTCTGGTCTGCTGCAAGTGTATGGTCTAGTTTATCCTTCTATGGATATCATTTGGTTCTACCTACAACTCCTGGATGATCTTCATCATTGGCACTCCAAAAGAGGATGGAAAAACAACATTCATCCCATTGACTAACTGATAGGAAGATGTACCAATGAAATTTTTGGTAGTTGGTTTGTCTGCCCATAAGGCATTGGCCAACTTTTTGTTCCATGTCTTTTTGTTGTCTTCCAGTAATTTCTTAATGATATTGACCAGGATTTTGTTAGAGGATTCTGCAAGTCCATTACCTCGAGGGTAATAGGCAGTGGAGTGACCAAGGGTGATGTGATATTTGTTACAGAAGTCTATCATTTTCTAAAGTAGTTGCATTATCAGTAATGAACTTTTGGGGGCATCCAAATCTTGACAGGATATTGTCTTCTAGGAAGGAGATAATGACAGAGTCTGTAGCTTGTCTAGAAGGGATGGCTTCTATCCATTTGGTAAAATAATCAGTGGTTGTCAAAATCCACTTATGTTGGGCTGAGGAGGTTGGGTGTATTTATCCAATGAAGTCTAACCCCCATTGTTGAAATGGAATTTATGTGGAGATGGGTTTGAGAGGTAAAGGTAAAATCTTTCTTTTTTCCTCAAATATCTAGCACTTATGACAAGAGGTCACATATTTCTTAACATCTGGAAATAGGGTGGGCTAGTAAAAACTAGCCCTTAATTTTATTAGCAGTAGTCTTCCAATACAATTATCCTCCACAATCTCCTGCATGAAATTCTTACATAATTTTATTAGCTTCATCTTTAAGTAAACAATTCAAAAGAATACCACCACTATCTTTCCAAAACAAAGCATTATCTATGATACAATATTTTAATGACTTCATTTTAAAAAATATAGCTTTAGTTATTTTTAAACTAGGAGGAGCTTTGAACTTTAGTAATACAAATATGATCTTTGCATACCAAGGTGAATCTGTAAAAGGTTCACTAATCTGTGGAGTCACTATCTCTTCCTGATCATCAAGGGCACTAATAATATTTATATCTAGGGCTTGACAGTTCGATTCAACCATGAGTTTGGCTAAACCTTGGCCTTTGATAAGTTTAGTGGGCTTTATTTCTATTTCATATTCCAAAATAGTGGCAATCCATTTGCCTCTCTTTCCTTCTGTTAGCCTCCTGTTGTAGCAGGTTATTCATCTTTCATGATCGACATTTTTACATGCCAAATATGTCATACTATGCATACTGCAATGCTCCATATTTGCTAAAAAAGGCCAAGGAAGGATTCCATGAGAGTTTGCTAGCCTAAGTGCCACTGATGTATTCCAATTTTGATGAGTTATTCCACTTTTGAAGAATTTTCAGTTAAAAGGAGGTCCAAACAGCTTAATCTTGGTCTCCCTAGGTTTCAATTTCCTTTTGTAGAATATAGAGAATCATTATCTGTCCAAACAGCTTAATCTTCGTAGATTTTTAGATAGGTAGAGAAGCAAGGGTGCTCAATAGCCTAATCTGAGCCCCTGGATGAAATAAGGGTAGATATAGATAGGAGGACAAAGAGAAAAAGTTGAAAAGCTAGGTTTGTTAGTTCGGTTGCACCCAAAACAAAAGAAGAAAAAATGCTAGGTAAGTAGGCTGGGTAAGTAGCTTTGTGGTTGTAGAAATCAAGCTATGTGATCCATTTCATGTTTTCAAAGTGTCATATCTATTTAGATCACAAGTTGGAAGCAGTTTTCCATTTAAAGGACTTCAAGCGAGGCATGTCTAGCTCCCCCCTTCTTCCTCTTCCCCAAATCATTCACTAACTTCCCCTAAAGAGGTCAAGATCTGCTTGATACCTCTCAGATTCATCATTCTTCATATTAGTAGCCTTGGTAAAGATCTGCTTTACTCAAGGAAATTCCATACTTCCCCCACAACTCTTACTTCTCCTTGATAGCCTAAGATTTACATACTTAGTGCTTTCTCTCATCATTTTCATGTTGACTGCTAACTCTACTATGTAACTCCCTATCTATCTCCCCTTCCCCCTACTAAAACTATGTTAATAACTCCCCTATATACTTATTCCCTTCGCCTGGTTGAAATATAACCATAAATACACTTGGGAATTGCTAAGTTTATCTGAAACTTAGCAAGAACCCTCATTTCCCCCCTCAAACCATCTTTTCATGCATTCCAGACCCCTTCCCATGCCTTGAAAATCCCTTCAAACATAAAAAATTCTGCTTCCGATCATAAAAGCCCACATCACTTACCTTGGGCCATGCTCCAATTGCAAAAGGGTTCTATTGGGCCCCCTCCGATGCGATATCGCAGTTGGGAGGGGAGTCATGTATCAAAACATTGCATAAGTGTGCCCCCGATTAGTTTGGTCGACAGCGATTTCGCCGATTGGCATATCGCTATGACAAAACAAACATACATGTGTGCCACCGATATGGTTCATCATCGTTGGTCTATGGCCGATCGCATATCGATGATCGGCATTTCATGAGAATCTACGCCATATATATATATAGGCCCCATCCCTTATCCTTTTGCCGCCTTCTCTATTCTGCCATCCGTCCGATTGCCTACGCCCTAGATCTATGGTGGGTGGGTCTGTTCCCTTCCGAACCTGTCGATGATTAGCACCCAGGGATGGGATTTTTTCCCGTCCCACGTCACCCTACCACGTCACCCTACCACATCACCCTACCATGTCACCCGTCGTACTAGGTCCCACTGCTGACGTCATCCACTGAAGAAAAGCACGCAAAGGTGAAATCGCTGCTTAGGAAGCATGGAATGAAAATCTGAGGCAGTTTTCAATGCGTGATTAGTGCTTAGCGCTAATCGTGCATTGCTAAGAAAAAATGGCCAAAATGGAAAGCCTCAGTCCAGCGCAGGTTTGCAGCAGTTATTTTGCCCGAAAGAAATTAGAAAGGAGCAAATTGACCAGTTAAAGAGTATCAAAGGAGATGGAGCCAAATTTCATGTCAAAGAGTATCAGTGAAGCAGCAAAGAGTATCAGATCGACAATATCAAAGCAGGTGAACATTAAAATCCTCCATCAAAGTCCAAGAATGCGGCGAAGCCACTTAAGACTCCCAGATCACAGTTAATGCACATCAAAGCCACTCAAGAACAGTGGAGCAGAGACCAATGCGCAATTATGATAAATGGCCAGTGCATAACAGCAAAGAACACATTCCTACTCATTTCTCAGGCAGCTACCCCAACGCAACACTTAGATAAATATTTCATGCATTTACTTCAAGATAAGATAAATTAAAGCACTCATTTCCCTCAGATCTATTTAATGATCTGCTGTAATAAATATTTCTTAGATATTTTCTCTATATATGTGACCCTCTGTATTGAGAAAAGGGGGAATGGCTGGTTACTGCACTCCAAGAGAGACTCTCTCTGTATCTGATATGTTTCACTTAATCAAAGATTGCTGAAAGCTTGGAGAATGGATTGTTTGATGTATTATTGATGTCTCTGAAGAGTGATTGAGGGAAATCTTGTGCTGCTTTCTGAATCAATAAGTGTTCCTTACCTATGTTATTTCAATTTCACATATGCTCAAGTCACAAAACAAAAGTTTGGTTTAGAATTTGCTTACCTGCACTCTATGCTCAGTTTATGTGGTTTCTTAATGTTTTCCTCTTGATTTAGGCATATATATGGATTCTTTATGCTCATATTTGCTCTATTTCACATATGAATGACTGTTATCTGGGAATTCTTAGCTGCTCCTAGGTAGAGCTCATTCATCTTCCTTCTGCTAACCTGATTGAGAGATTCTTTGTTGCCTCTCATTTCTTAGCCTGCAATCCATCTTCATTTACCTCAAGTATTGTTTCATGAGCAACTACCTTGCCCCTTTTTCCTCTTGTGACCAAGAAAACGCACGAGCAGTCTTACTCCATGACTCCATGCCCAATGGTTTGAAACTTGTCACACTATGCATTTCCTCTCTACTTGAAAGTATCCTCCTTCCACCCAAACACAAACAAAACCCCTTGAACCCAATAACTAGCCTAAAATCATTAAGAGAGAGCTCTCTCTGATTACAGGTGGGCTAGAACCTATAATCCAAAGATTGGTTTGTGGTTACCTCAGCTGTATCCCTTTCAGGGGCTTAGGGACAACCTGAGTGATAACATAATGGCAACTCCACTGGGGAAATCCTCAGATAATCTCACAAGTCCAGTCCAAAAGCTCCGCTGAGGAAGAATCTGACCTTTAAGAAAGTTTTGTTTAACCAATATTCTTAGAAAACTCCTCAACAAAACAAGCTAGAAGCTGGCTCCCAAAAAGAATTTACATTATACAAGGTCAAATTCGTATCCAAAGCCCCCAGCTACTTCTGAAAATCCAAATTTAATCCCAAGAAACCTCAGGAAGCTAGAACGAAGAGAGGATTTAGCTGATTCTAGTCCTGAGAAAGTTCAGCCAAGCAGTGTTCCGACCCTTGTCAAAGTTCTATTTCGTTCGTCCCCTACTTCATCATTCACCTCTCCAAGCACCTCGCCCACACCTTCATCCACTGCCCATACTACCACTACAACTCCTATTATCCCAGTTGTTCTAGTTGTTTTGTTTATCCCTGTTGTTCCGTTTATCCCTATGAATATGGCTAATAGATATGCCCCTTTACAGCTGCCGGCTAATCCTAGGGCTATGCCTCAGGATTACCAGACTAAAATAACTTACTTTGATGGCACAAGTGACAGCACAACCCTTCAGCATACAAAGAAAATGCAAGATTACTTTGAGAGCTATGAGATTGACGATGATGCTGTGAGAATGAATATTTTTGTCCAAAGTTTGACAGGTGATGTCAGGCCTTGGTTTAGAGCACTCCCAGCCAACTCCATAGCAGACCCAGAAGCCTTATACCAGTCATTTATCAACAGATGGGAAAAGAAGAAAGACCCTTTGCACATATTGTCTGAATATGACATCGTTAAAAGAGGCCCTCAGGAGGCTGTGTTAGACTACTACGCAAGGTTTAACAATGTTTATAATGCAATCCCACAGAACCTTAGGCCTCCACCTGATCTTGCTTTATATAAATTCCCTGATGGTTTTGATACTGATATGGCTTATCAGTTAAGGGAAAGAGCCCCTCAAAGCCTTGCAGACATGCAAAATGTTGTTGTTAGTGTGGAAGCAAACCTAATTGCCAAAAGAAACAGAGCTAAAACCGAAAGAAGAACCACCTTCAAGGAAGAACATCATCATGGGAAGGACAACAACCCAACACCATAAGGAACCCAAATTTTAGGAAAACTAAGAACACAAACGCTGGTAGGTCTAGCTCCAACTGTAATATCAGACCTCCTTTCCAAGAAAACTACACAGAAGCATCCACATCCAGTGAGCCAATAGAGGAGACTCACATGAACCTGATAGATTGGAAAAATGAGCAACAAATTTTTTTGACTCAAGAAGACCAAGACTACCATGATGTAAATAAATTTCAGACTCATACCGGAGAGTCTTTTGATTGCAAACAAGGCTATGATACTGTTGTGTATGAGGTGCACAAGCAATATAAACTGAGGACTAGAACAATTGATGTGCCCGAGCCCATCAAACAAAAGGAAACAAAACAGCCCAAGAAGATTAAAGGCAAGGTTGTTATTACAGAACCGACTGATGAGACTGTCCCAAACCCGCAGGAAGTAACTATGGTAGACATAACAAACATGCAGCCTTCTATTGATAAGCCTCTGCCTCCTTCTTCCTCAAAAGAAGATTTGAATAGTATTCTGCAAAACCTTCTCATGACAGAAATATCGCCTGGTATCACTCACCATAATGCTAATAGTCAAGAAGAAAATGCAGAAAATACGCTTGAAAGGGGAAAATCTACCATTGCCAACGCAAAGACTCCATTGGAGAAACCATTTAACTTAGAAGCAGAAATAAGTAAACTTAAGATTTCCATCACCCTTTCTGAGCTTGCCAAACATGATGTGTATAGGCAACAAATCCAAAGATCACTTCAGATGCCAGAGATTAGGGATGATGTCAATGTTTTAGATGATATGCCTAAGCTGTTATTCAGCCCTGAGGTTAATGGAAAACCAAAATATGGAGCTGTTCTGCCCTTTTATGTAAGCCTACATATACATGAAAAAGTTTTGCACAATACTATGTTTGATTCAGGGGCCTCACACAATCTTATGCCCAAAGCTGTAATGGAAAAACTAAACCTTGACGTCAGAAGACCCTACAAAGACCTTTTCTCCTTTGACTCAAGTCAGGTCAAGTGTTTAGGCTTAATCAAAGATCTATGTGTGTCTTTAGTCCAATATCCCAACAAAAAAATTCTAATGGACGTGGTGGTTGCTGACATTCCACCAAAATATGGGATGCTCTTATCAAGACCTTGGGGAGAAAAACGCCAAGGATCCCTTCAATTAGACCTCTCTTACGCCACTATTTCAGTATTTGGGCAACCAAAGAGACTGTATAGAGAAACACTGATGAATTATGTGGTGAGTAGTGAGGAAAAGCCCAAAAACTTTCCCATTTACTCAATCCATTCTGATATGGATTCCTTTATTTTGTTCAATAATGATGATCGTCCCCCAACTGGTGATAAGCCTTTGGATTTAGAACAAGAAGTATGTCTAAGTGAGGAATCGGTTATCCATACCCAAAAAGCTAGCAAAACAATCAATGCAACCAACACACAAGAAGAACCTCTCGAGACAGAAAATTCAAAATTTCCCACTCCGATAATGATTTCAACCCCCAATGCCAGCCAAGACCAAGAAATCCTATGGTATTTGGAGTTTGATGGCTCAGTAAATACGCTAGGAGCAGGGGCAGGAGTATGGATCCATAATACCCAAAACAACCATGCAGAGGGTCATGCCTATAGATTCAATTTCAAATGCACCAACAACATGGTAGAGTATGAGGCCCTCCTTTTAGGCCTTAAGCTCATCAAATCTCTTGGGGCTGCAAAAGTTTCCATTCTAGGTGACTCCGATTTAATCATACAACAAATGAAAGGCAACTTTTTTACTAATGACAATAGGCTGAGAGCTTATAGGGCTGCTGCCACCGAAATACTCAATTCCTTCACCGAATCCAAGCTTGCTAAGATTTCTAGAAACCATAACATACATGCACACAACCTAGCCACTTTTGCTAGTACATGCAAGCTTCCCTTTGAGCCAAATTACCATTTCACTGCTGAGATAAAACATAGGCCCACTGTCCCTAACAATATTAAAGATTGGTAAGTGTTTGAAAATGATGCGCAGATTAACAACTTCCTCACTCTTGAGCATGAGTTTTCAAATTCAAACATTGACATGGATGCCATGAATGATTCCCAACAGCAAACAAATGAAAATCAGCAGGATGTAACAGCTGCAACAGCAAAACAAATCTTTAACCCGACTATTTTTGACAATGCAAACATAGAAGAGCTGAAACAAATGCATTTAGATGAAACAGCCAAAGCATAGGCTGAGTTCATTAATCTAAAGGATAAGTTTTTGCCTACTGGCCTCACTCCATTAGAAGACATGTTTGATAATAATGATGTGCTCAAAAAGCCAAAAATGGAGCCTTTGGATGCTTCTATAGAATAACACAATATAGGGACAACAAAGAAGCCCAAAATGATTAAATTGTCCAAAAATCTGCCACCTCATCAAAAACCAAAATATGTGGATTTGTTCAAAGAGTTCCAAGATGTATTTGCTTGGAGTTATGAGGACTTGAAGTCCTATGATACCTCAGTGATCCAACATACCATTCCCTTAAAACCAAACCAAAAACCATTCAAGCATAAACTTAGAATAATTAACCCTATGCTTCTTCCCCTTATTGAAAAGGAAGTGAAGAGAATGTTTGAAGCAGGTATCATAGCACCCATTAGATTTTCTAAATGGGTATCCAATCTGGTTCCCACAAGGAAAAAATCAGGTGAGATCAGACTATGTCTAGACCTAAGAAACTTAAATCAAGTCTCTCTAAAAGACCACTATCCTTTGCCCAAAATGGACCATATCCTACAAAGAGTAGTGGGATCATCTAGAATCTCTTCACTAGATGGATTCTCAGGTTTCAATCAAATACTCGTTCATCCGGATGACCAAGACAAGACAACCTTTACCACACCGTGGGGAACATTTAAGTATGTTAAAATGCCTTCCAGGCTAAAGAACGCTAGTGCCACCTTTCAAAGGGAAATTGATATTGCATTTGCCAAGGAAATACATGATTTCCTTGTTGTCTATCTTGATGACTTAACCCCTTTCTTCAAATCTGATCAAGAGCACCTCAGACACTTAAGGAAAATCTTCATGACATGTAGGAAATATGATATTTCCTTGAACCCCAAGAAGTCCTTGTTTGGCCTTGAGGAAGGTAAGTTGCTAGGCCACATCATTTCAAAAGACGGTATTAGAATTGATCCGGAAAGGATCCAAGCCACCCTCCAAATCCCCTACCCAAGAAACATAAAAGAGTTGCAAGAATTCCTTGGAAAGATCAATTTCTTAAGGAGATTTATCCCAAATTTGGCCGAACTGATAAGACTGTTAAGAAACATGTTAAAAAAGGATGCCAAGGTAAAATGGTCTCTTGAAACCAAGCAAGCATTTGAGAGTATCAAAGCCGCCTTGACTCAAATGCCTGTCCTCACAAGTCCACAATTTGATAAGGATTTTATCATCTTTTCCTTTGCTTCAGATCACATGATAGCTGTTGTCCTTTTGCAAAAGGATGACCAGGGAAATGAGAAGCCAATTGCTTTCTTCAACAGAGTGCTTAGAGATACTCCTTTGAAGTATCAAATCATGGACAAGCAGGCCTATGCTCTCGTTAAGGCCATTAAAGAATTTAGAGTTTATATTTTATATTCACATGTGGTTGCCTATGTCCCAAAATTTGTTGTAAAGGACATATTAACTCAAGAGGGACTAGAAGGGAAAATAGGCAAATGGATTGCCAGCATTCTTGAATATGACATTGAGATAAAACACACCAAGCTGATAAAGGGACAGGGTTTAGCCAAGATAATGTCCAAAACAAATTTTCAAGCCTTAGACATTAACAAACTGGACAATGAACGAGAGCTAGCGACTCCACAGATCAGTCAAACCTTTTTACAATCCCCATGGTATGCTGATATTTGCTTTTGTATTGTTAAACCTGTGTGCTCCCCCAGAATTGTCCAGGACCAAAAAAAGATTTTTAAAGATGAAAGCATCAAAGTTTTGTGTCTTAGATGGCACCCTGTTTTGGAAAAATCATGAAGGTATTTTGCTTAATTGCCTAACTTTGGATGAAACTAACAAAGTCCTCAAGGAATTTCATGCAGGAGATTGTGGAGGACACTTATATTGGAAATCAACAGCCGATAAAATCCTAAAGGCTAGGTTTTATTGGCCTTGTTGGGTTGTGTTATATTCTTTCCACATAGTTAACAGGGGGTTTGAGGGGTACCCGTAACCCCACTTTATGG
>APFE031203070.1:53970-67268 GCA_000404065.3 Pinus taeda | reverse complement strand
TATTGTAACATTGAAAGGAACATAATGAAAAATCAAGTTGGTAGTCCCGGTTTTGGGATTCAGTGGGAAATCTCTGTGTATACGTGTTTTATGTGTTATGCTCTCGCATTTTTATTTTTCCTGTGATTTAGAATTCGTATGCATGTAATTTCTGTACAGGGTTAAAACCTACAGGCCTTCCCTCTTTGATGATGTTAAAAAATTTGTAATGTCTTGCCATAAATGCCAAATCTTTGAAGGGAAAATAAAATTGCTGCCTTTGCCCCTTAAGCCCATCTCAACCGAAAAGCCTTTTCAACAATGGGGTCTTGATTAAATTGGAGAAATCAATCCCTCTTCTTCAAGCCAACACAAGTGGATTTTAACAGCTACCGGCTATTTCACCAAGTGGATTGAAGCCATCCCATGTAGGCAAGCTAATGAATCCACGATTATCCAATTCCTTGAGGGTAATATCCTTTCCAGATTTGGCTGCCCTGAGAAAATCATCACTGACAACATTGCTGCCTTCAAATCCAAAAAGACGATCAACTTCTGCCATAAATTTCACATTACCTTGGGCCACTCTACAACCTACTACCCTCAAGGTAATGGCTTGGAAGAATCATCCAACAAAAGCCTCATCGACATCATAAAGAAAGTGCTAGAAGAAAACAAAAATAACTGGCATAGGAAGCTCACAAATGCCCTATGGGCAGATAAACTTTCAACCAAGAGATCCATTGGGATGACCCCTTATGAGCTAGTATATGGCCTAGAGGCCAGATTTCCTTCATCTTTGGGCATTCCTGCTATCAAACTGTTACAGGAAATTCAGGCTGAACCAAATGACATTCAAAGGAGAATTAATCAGACCATTCATCTTCAGCAAACCAGAGAGAAAGTGTATGACAGAGCTCAAATTTTGCAAGAGAAGCTCAAAAGGATGTTTGATAAGAAAGCTAAGGCTAAGGATTTCTGTGCTGGCAACAAAGTTCTAAGGTGGGACTCACGAATAGAAGACAAGGGCAGACACACAAAATTCGACTTTCTTTGGAAAGGTCCATTCGTTGTCAGTGTTGTGCAAGGCAATAACACATATTTCCTAAAATCTGCAGATGGCAACATAGTTGAAGAGGGCCCTGTAAATAGCCGAATGTTAAAGCACTATCATGATCCCTTTTGTTGAGAATCACCCGACAGTATTATTTCTGTACATAAATGTTTGTATATATCAGCACTTTGTTTCATTTTTGTGTAACAGTCCAAATGATAGAGCACATAGAAGAAAGCAGGCAATGCTTCACAATTCACAAGCAATTCAATTGAGGGAAAGTGTTGTTCTCGCTCCAAAATTTCAATTATCTAATAGTCAACATTAAGAAGTTTTCAATCTACAGCAACAATGGAGGATCAAGGCAATCTGACCTATTGTTCTTGGCTTTTCAAAAGGAAAATCCATCCCCAAGTGGAGCCACTGTTAGCCTCCTGCTGCAGCAGGTTATTCATCTTTCATGATCGACATTTTTACATGCCAAATATGTCGTACTATGCATACTGCAATGCTCCATATTTGCTAAAAAAGGCCAAGAAAGGATGCCATGAGAGTGTGCTAGCCTAAGTGCCACTGTTGTATTCCAATTTTGATGAGTTTTTTCATTTTTGAAAAAAATTTAGTTAAAAGGAGGTCCAACAGCTTAATCTTGGTCTCCCTAGGTTTCAATTTCCTGTTGTAGAATATAGAGAATCATTATCTATCCAAATAGCTTAATCTTGGCAGATTTTTAGATAGGTAGAGAAGAAAGGGTGCTCAACAGCCTAATTTGAGCCCTTGGATGAAATAAGGGTAGATATAGATAGGAGGATAAAGAGAAAAAGTTGAAAAGTTGGGTTTGCTAGTTCGGCTGCACCCAAAACAAAAGAAGAAAAAATGTTAGGTAAGTAGGCTGGGTAAGTAGCTTTGTGGTTGCAGAAATCAAGCTATGTGATCCATTTCATGTTTTCAAAGTGTCATATCTATTTAGATCACAAGCTGGAAGCAGTTTTCCATTTAAAGGGCTTCAAGCAAGGCATGTCTAACTCCCCCCTTCTTCCTCTTCCCCAAATCACTCACTAACTTCCCCTAAAGAGGTCAAGATCTACTTGATACCTCTCAGATTCATCATTCTTCATATTAGTAGCCTTGGTAAAGATCTTCTTTACTCAAGGAAAGTCCCTACTTCCCCCACAACTCTTACTTCTCCTTGATAGCCTAAGATTTACATACTTAGCACTTTCTCTCATCATTGTCATGTTGACTGCTAACTCTACTATGTAACTCCCTATCTATCTCCCCTTCCCCCTACTAAAACCATGTTAATAACTCCCCTATATACTTATTCCCTTCCCCTGGTTGAAATATAATCATAAATACACTTGGGAATTGCTAAGTTTATCTGAAACTCAGCAAGAACCCTCATTTCCCCCCTCAAACCATCTTTTCATGCATTTCCGACCCCTTCCCATGCCTTGAAAATCCCTTCAAACATCAAAAATTCTGCTTCCGATCATAAAAGTCGACATCACTTACCTTGAGCCATACTCCGATTGCAAAAGGGTTCTATTGGGCCCCCTCCGATGCGATATCGCAGTCAGTAGGGGAGTCATGTATCAAAACAGCGCATAAGTGTGCCCCCGATTAGTTTGGCTGACAGTGATTTCGATGATCGGCGTATCACTATGACAAAACAAACATACATGTGCACTACCGATATGGTTCATCGCCGATGGTCTGTGGCCGATCGCATATCGGCGATCGGCGTTTCATGAGAATCCATGCCATATATATAGGCCCCGTCCCTTATCCTTCCACCGCCTTCTCTGTTCTGCCATCCGTCTAATTGCCCGCGCCCTAGATCTACCATGGGCAGGTCTGTTCCCTTCTGAACCTGTCGATGATTAGTGCCCGGGGATGGGAGTTTTTCTCGTGCCACGTCACCCTACCATGTCACCCTGCCACGTCACTCGCCGTACTGGGTCCCACTACTGACGTCATCCGCTGAAGAAAAGCGCGCAAAGGCAAAATCGCTGCTTAGGAAGCCCGGAATGAAAATCTGAGGCAGTTTTCGATGCACGATATGCGCTAAGCACTAATCGCGCATCGCTAAGAAAAAATGGCAAAAATGGAAAGCCTCAGTCCAGCGCAGGTTTGCAGCAGTTATTTTGCCCAAAAGAAAGCAGAAAGGAGCGAATTGACCAGTTAAAGAGTATCAGTGGAGATGAAGCCAAACTTCATGTCAAAGAGTATCAGTGAAGCGGCAAAGAGTATCAGATCGACAATATCAAAGCAGGTGAACATTAAAATCGTCCATCAAAGTCCAAGAACGCGGCGAAGCCACTTAGGACTCCCAGATCACAGTTAATGCACATCAAAGCCACTCAAGAACGGTGGAGTAGAGACCAATGTGCAGTTATGATAAATGGCCAGCGCATAACAGCAAAGAACACATTCCTACTCATTTCTGAGGCAGCTGCCCCAACGCAGCACTTAGATAAATATTTCATGCATTTACTTCAAGATAAGATAAATTAAAGCACTCATTTCCCTCAGATCTGTTTAAAGATCTGCTGTAATAAATATTTCTTAGATATTTTCTCTATATATACGACCCTCTGTATTGAGAAAAGGGGGAATGGTTGGTTACTACACTCCAAGAGAGCCTCGCTCTGTATCTGATATGCTTCACTTAATCAAAGATTGCTGAAAGCTTGGAGAATGGACTGTTTGATGTATTGTTGATGTCTCTGAAGAGTGATTGAGGGAAATCTTGTGCTGCTTTCTGAATCAATAAGTGTTCCTTACCTATGTTATTTCAGTTTCACATATGCTCAAGTCACAGAACAAAAGTTTGGTTTAGAATTTGCTTACCTGCACTCTATGCTCAGTTTCTGTGGTTTCTTAATGTTTTCCTCTTGATTTAGGCATATATATGGATTCCTTATGGCTCATATTTGCTCTATTTCACATATGAATGACTGTTATCCGGGAATTCTTAGCTGCTTCTAGGTAGAGCTCGTTCATCTTCCTTCTGATAACCTGATTGAGAGATTCTTTGTTGCCTCTCATTTCTTAGCGTGCAATCCATCTTCATTTACCTCAAGTATTGTTTCATGAGCAGCTACCTTGCCCCTTTTTCCTCTTGTGACCAAGAAAATGCACCAGCAGTCTTACTCCACAACTCCATGCCCAATGGTTTGAAACTTGTCACACTATGCATTGCCTCTCTACTTGAAAGTATCCTCCTTCCACCAAACACAAACAAAACCCCTTGAACCCAATAACTAGCCTAAAATCATCATCAACAAAGCTAAAATCATTAAGAGAGAGCCCTCTCTGATTACAGGTGGGCTAGAACCTATAATCCAAAGATTGGTTTGTGGTTACCTCGGTCATATCCCTTTCAGGGGCTTAGGGACAACCTAAGTGATAACACCTTCAAGCCCATTTTGTGTCAAAATGTCCTTAACTACTGAATTTGGAGCATAAGAAATGACGTGAGAATACAAAATGTACACTCTGAAGTCTTTAATAGCCTTTATTAGAGCTAATTCTTGTTTCTCCGTAATGTTGTATTTGAGTGTGGAATCTCTTAAGGATTTACTGAAAAATGCAATTGGTTTTTCATATCCTTGGTCACTCTTTTACAATAAGATTGTTGAAATAGTGTGTTCTAAAGCAAAAGAAAAAATTATAAAATCTTTCTGAAAATCAGGACTTATAAGGACTAGAGTCTTGGTTAGGGCTTCCATAATGGCTTCACAGGATTTTTTGGCCTCCACTGTCCATTTAAGTGTTGAGTCCTTTCTTAACATGTTATTTAGTTCTCTAATCAAATCTGCTAAATTTGAAATGAATCTCCTAAGAAAATTAATTTTGCCTAAAAATGACTATAGTTCTTTGATGTTTCTAGGATGGGTGATGGTTAAGATTGCCTCTATTCTAGCAAGATCTATTCTAATTCCATCTTTGGATATTATATGTCCCAACAATTTTCCTTCTTCTAGACCAAAGAGTGTCTTTTTGGGATTTAAGGAAATACCAAATTTCCTGCATTTAGTGAAAACTCTTCTCAGGTGATCTAGGTGTTCATTATCAGGTTTAGAAAAGACTGTGATGTCATCTTGATAAACTACTAGGAAATCATGGATCACCTTGGAAAAATCTACATCCATAACTCTTTGAAATTTTGCTCCTGCATTCATTAATCCAAAAGGCATCTTCAAATACATGAAGGTACCCCAAGGAGTAGTAAATGAAGTTTTGAATTGTTCCTCTAGTTGAACTAAGATCTAGTTATATCCAGAAAATCCATCAAGCAGTGAAATTCTGTATGAGCCTACTACCCTCTAAAGGATATGGTCCAGTTTTGGTAGAGGATAGTTATCTTTTAATGAGACCTTGTTTAAATTTCTGAAATCAACATTTAGTTTAATTTCTCCAATTTTCTTCCTAGTAGTGACTAAGTTTGAAACCCAATCTAAGTATCTAATGGGAGCTATAATTTGTGCATCATACATTCTTTTAACTTCTTTCTCAATAGATGGCATAAGAACTGGGTTAATTCTCTTGAGTTTTTATTTAAAAGGCTTATGATCCTCTTTGATAGGTATCTTGTGCTGAATTATGCTGGTGTCATAAGATTTTAGGTCTTCGTAACTCCATGCAAATACATCTTGAAACTCTTTAAACAGATTTATGTATTTAACCTTTTCATCTGGAGGTAAGGCTTTTAATAATTTAATGAGTTTAGGTTTTTCTTTAGTTCCTATGTTACATTGTTTTATATTTTCTCTCAAAGGCTCCATTTTCAACTTCCTAGCTACATCGTTGGAATCAAACAAGTCTTTTAATGTGACTAATCCCTTAGGCAAAAAATTATTTTTAAGATTAAGAATTTTAGGATCATCATTCATTATTTCCTCTATTTCTACATTTTCTAAGTTATATACTTCTAATCTAGTGAAATTAGTAGGTTTACCTATATCTAAAATATTTACATCTATCCCACTATCTATGTCATTGTCTACTGTACAATTTGTACGTATTTTACAATTCTGAAACTCACCTTCAGCATTCATGAAGTCATAAATTTGGGAATCCTACGAGAAAATTTGCCAATACTTCAAATTGTTTGGTATGACAGGCCTATGTCTCACTTCTATAGTGTACTGATGGTTGGGATGAAAGGGAAACTTGTAGGTACTAGAAAAAGTAGCTATACTATGGGCCTACACATTCTATTTTCTAGGAATAGCAGCAAAGTTTATTTCCAGAAGGTCTTTGATCAAATATAGGACAATCTCTCTATATTGACTAAGTCTGGGATTATTTATAGAGTATTCACCATTAATTTGTTTAATAATCAATTATGAGTCTCCAAGTATAGAAAACTTTTTGGCTCCAAGTTTTCTAACCATTTGTCATCCTAAGATCAGAGCTTCATACTCTGCCATGTTGTTTGTGCATTTAAAATCTAACCTAAATACATGACCTTCAACATGATTATTCTCCATATTGTGGATCCACACTCCTGCTCTTGCCCCAAGTCTATTCAGAGATCCATCAAAATCCAAATGCTAGAGGGACTCATGCAAAATGTTTTCAGTGTCAACTGTTTTGTATTTCAGTTCTTCAGCCGTGATTTCCTTTTTGTCATGGTATGAATTGTACAAGATGAAAGAGCCCATATTAGAATGCATGGAGTATATAGGAAATATTATTTGGTGTTTCTGCACTACTCACCATGTATTTCATCAAGGTCTCTCTATGCAGTTTCCTTTGTTGGCGAAAAGTAGATATGGTGGGATATGACATATCTAACTGCAAGGATCCTTGCAATTTTTCTCCCCATGAGCGATATAACTGCATTCCATATTTGGGTGGGATGCCTGCAACTACTATGTCCACCACAATACTCTTTGCTGGGCATTGGACTAGAGTTACACATAAATCTTTAATCAAGCCAAGGCATTTGGCTTGGCTAGAGTCAAAGGAAAACAAGTCCTTATATGGTCTGGTAATGTATAAGTTTAGTCTCTCCATGATTTCTTTTGGCATCAAGTTATGGGATGCCACTGAGTCTAACATAGCATTATCTAATATTTTGTCATGAATGTTCAGGCTAATGTAGAAAAGAGGGGTTCCCCCTTGCTGATAAGTACCATTCACCTTAGGGCCAAACAATAATTCAAGTTGATCATCATTAAAATTGACAGCATATTCTCCCTCTCCTATATTTAAAGTTTTAGTTATATGTGATCTATAGGATTCATTTTTCACTAGCTCAGTCAAAGGGATTGATATTTTCAATTTTTCTATTCAGTCTTGAGGTTGAAAGGCAGTTGAGCTTTGTTTGTTTGGATGAGATATTCCTTAACAAATGCAGTTTGTGTGTTTTTATCTTGCCTTTCAGTACTTGGCATTTTAGTCCATGTTTCAGCAATTTTGTTCTGATTACTCCTATTTGGAATTTTTTGAGTAAGTTTTAGTTATTTGTGAGCTATAGGATTCATTTTTCACTAGCTCAGTCAAAGGGATTGATATTTTCAATTTTTCTATTCAGTCTTGAGGTTGAAAGGTAGTTGAGCTTTGTTTGCTTGGATGAGATATTCCTTAATAAATGCAGTTTGTGTGTTTTTATCTTGCCTTTCAGTACTTGGCATTTTAGTCTGTTTTTCAGCAATTTTGTTCTGATTACTCCTATTTGGAATTTTTTGAGTGACTGTTTTAGTTCGAGTTTTGGATGAAGTTATATCTACATTTTTGGGCTAGAAGTCCGTTGTGTTCTCCTAGGAAGGATTTGTAAAATTTTAGTAACATGAGCTTCTATTGTCTTTTTATTTTGGGTCTGGATTGATCTTTTAGTGGGAGCTTCATTGTTCTTTTTACTTCTTAAGCTATACTGTTTGTGAACCTCATATATGGCTAAATCATAACCCTATTTAAAGTTGAAGGACTCACCAGATTGTAATTGCAATTCTTGCAACATGCACAACTCTTGTTCTTCTTGAGTAAGAAAAAAAACATCTTCATTCTTTATTTCTAATAAGTTGATCTGGGTGTCATCCTCAACTTAAAGGCTTTGTGAACCCTTAGTGTAATTTTCCTGGAAGGGAGGCTTAATTTGCTGATCTGGTATAGCATTCTTTCCAGTGTTAGGATTCTTCCTAAAGTTGGTGTTTCTAATAAGGGGTGGTTATTGATTCTCCCACTAAGTTTTTCTTTCCATGTTTTCTAATCTATCCATTATTCTTCTAAAATCTTCACTAAAATATCTACTTTTCCATCAGAAGTGGAAGTTTCCTCTTTAATTACAACTCACTTTTCATTTCTCACTCTAGATTTCTTGGCTAACAGGTTGGCCTCTACACTAACAACATTACTTTGCATTTGTTCCAATGTTTCTAGGTTTCTTTCCCTTAATTGGTATGACATGTCAGTGTCAAAACCATCAGGGAATTTGATTAATGCTAGGTCAGGTGGAGGCTTAATATTAGGAGGGATTGCATTGTAGATGTTATTGAACCTAGTACAATAATCTTGAACTAACTCATTATGAACTCTTCTAATGTTATCATATTTAGAAAGTATTTGTAGAGGGTTTTTCTTTCTTTCCTATCTATCAATGAATAATCTATGAAAACCAGCTAAATCTGCAATATGATTAGTTGGTAAAGCTTTGAACCATTTCTTAACATCCCTAGTTAATGTTTGGGCAAACAACCTCATTTGGAAATCAGATTCATCTATCTCATGCAACTCAAAATAGTCAGTCATTTTGTTCACATGTTGTTGGGTAGTGTACTGACCAGTAGCATCAAACAAAAATATTTGGCTTTGATAATCTTGGGGCATGGCATGGGGTTGTGCTGGTAAAACTAGGGGTTCATATTGGTCTACCATGGCTTGGATTCTGGCTTGACTAGGGGGTAAGGTGTTTGAGGATGGGCTTGAAATAGATGGAGATGAAATAGATGAGGACGAGGTGTTTGGCTAATGAATAACTGGTTTATGGGATTGGACTGTGGTGGATACTATTGGTGAGGTGGTGGTAAATGAAGTTGTATTTACAATGATTGAAGATTGTGCAGAAATTTCAGAGGCAATAGCAGTAAGGGAAGCTAGTTCAACAGATTGTTGAAGGTAAGCATCATATATATGGCTTATCAATGTAGAGGTTAAAGCTTCTAACTTGTCAAAAGTATCTAGCACAAATTTATCTAAATTTGGATGTATAAGCACCATTTTTGACTTGTTGAGTTGAAAAAAATTAGGGTCTAACATAGTTTCATGAATGGCATCCTTTGATTTAGTTCTAAACAATGAGAGATCAAACGACAAATCAAACGGAATTTCCTCTAAAGTTGATAATTCTTCAGGGAGTGAATTTGATTTAACTAACTGGCTACTACTTGCCTGAGTTTCGGGAGTGAATTTGCTTTAACTAACTAGCTACTAATTGCCTGAGTTTCTTCCTTTTTTGGTTTTCATAAAATCCTATCTAGATCATCAGCTATATCAGCAGGGTTTTGATCTAGGTTTGCCCTGGTATAGTAAGTTTTCTTGGGAGCTAGAATTTTAACTTTTTAATTGTTTTTTTATGAAACTTTTTGGACAAATTATAAAAATGACCTTAAGGGGCTCAAGATGAAATTTAAGGTTTCCTTAAATTTTTACTTGACTGAGGATCAAAGTCCCCAGTATGGTCGCCAATAATGTTATCACTCCAAAATTTCTTCTAAGTTGTTCAAAAAAAGAAATGATAGAGGTAACCAGAAACCAACTTTGGAGATCAGGATCTAACCTTCCTAATCTCAAAGAGGGCTCTCTCTTTTTAATTTAACTTTGTTTAGTTATTTTATTTTAGGCTAGTTATGACTGTGCTTGGGTTTTGTATTTCAATTTGGGTGCTGGGATCACTTAGATGAAAAGGGTTGTCTTTTTCCATTAGGCTATGGGGTCAAATTTTAGACAAACATGACTGGATTAAGTTCTAAAAACATTGTCTACAGGGCAAGATAGAGGAGTTTCTATAGATCTCAAAGGCTTGATGGTGAAATGGTTTCCAATCAGATCTAGGGAGAAATTAAGGGTTCCCTAGGTCAGATTATGAAGAGAAATGAAAGAGGTCAACCGAGATGGGAGAGAAATTAAGGGTTCTCAAATCCGGATATTAGAGGAAAACATATAAATGATTGACTATGCAAAACCGAGTGTACTTAAACAAATTCTAAGTTAAATTTCTAGTTAATTCATTCAAATTTAGATAACATTTAAGTTTATGAAACACATAAGAAAGTAATAAAATCAGACAAAGAAGATACTTCACTACAATAGCTCATCTCATGAATCCTGTAATGTGATATTTTTATTACTTGCTCTAGTTTGTTGACTTGAAAATTGGTACAATAACCCTTAGGTTTAAGATCAAAATAACTCTACAAATGTATAACAATCCACACACAATTCTTCGAATTATGAAGCATTTATACAATTTTTTTTTTACAAAATATCCCAAACTGTCTTAGGAACTAATCTAGGAGAAAGAAATATCTTCATGCAAGAAGATAGAGACAACTATTGAACTACTGCTCGTTGTCTCTGTTATTTAGTTTTTGTTGTCTTTTAATATTTGATCTTCTGCCCTTTAATCTGCTTTGTTGTTTGGTCTTCACGATGGATGTTATATTTACTTTGACCTTTCATCTGATACACTTCGACCTTGCTAATCTGTCAATATCATTTTACTGTTCTCTTTTGCTTTTTATTGTGTATTCATACAGTAAATCATTGAGTTTTTCCCATGTCTTAGCATCTGGTAATTGGATATTGAGAATTTTTCTGTATATCTCATTTGGCTCTGTATACTTGGAAAAAGTTGGCTTATTAATGAAAAGGTGTTTTACCTCATGCTGGAGGTAAAACAAATTCTCAAAAGTTTGATACAATACTTTTCCGGTTGGTATGCCCTTCATGGATGAAGTGTTTACCTGATCTTTGGTTACTTCCCTGATCTTTTTATTATAATCCTCTTGTGTCATTAGCTTATCATTTAAAACCAAGGGATTTGGTAAACCCTTTTGCCTCAAAATTTCAAATTTAAGCATGAATTTGTCAATTTCCAGTTGCATGGTTTGGCACTTATCCTCCAAGTTCAACATCAAATTCCTCTTGGTGAGGACCTTGTTAACTTCCAAAATTGTACTTGTTCTATCAGGTATCTCCAATTCTTGTAGCTCATACTTGTTCTTGGAGTTGAGGAAATGAATGATCCTTGTAGCTTCCTCTGGCATATCTCCAAGTTCTACTCTAACCCTCTGAACGACTCCTGTAGCATGCTTTATCAAATCAACTTGTTCAAAAATAACTTGGATGGATGGCCAAATATCATTGACAAAGAATGATATTGACCCACAGTTTCTCCTTAGCTTGACCTAAAGGTTCATTGAGTGTTAGTTCCTTTTCCAGGCTTTTGATTCTTTTGGTCATCCTTGTGGCCTTCTGCTATTCTTCTTTGTGCATGATTTGGGCAAGTCTGCAATCTGTCTCCAGGCTGTTCACTTTCTCCTTTCCCTTGGTGTCCAACTTCTGGATACTTACAACGAACTTATCTATTTGGTGATAAAAAAACATAAAAAACAACACTGAAGAGTATTTGAAGACTCTTTCAATGGCCAGTCTGGTGAATTGTTCATGCATTCTATATGCATTGAACTGAGCATAATTTTACATGATATTAGGAGGCTTGTCTTGAGTAAAAATGGACAGGAAGGCCAGAATGACCTCATCCACATGCTCATATGAAGTGTATCCAAGGATGCATGAGAGCATGGTGATTATGTGTCTGCCAATTTCTGAGAAAATTGTAGCAGCATAGGGTGGAGTATTTGTAGGGGTATGGTAGTCTTAGTGATGAAATTTTGGAAGATTTGCCTTATCTTAACCAGGTCTAGTGTGGTGTACAAGTCCAATAGGTCTCCAATGGATAGAGGGGTCTTATTAGGGCTAGGCTAGATTTGTAGCATTTGGTTGATGGACTCTGGTGTAATGGTAAATAACAACTACTGGTTTGGAGCAACAATAGCTCTTCGGCTAGGGATATAATAGTAATGAAAGAAAATGTACTATATTAGGGAATTGTTGGACTTCTGGAAATGTGTATTTGGGTAAATTGGATTCCCAAAGGTGGATGTCATCTGCATGGTTTAGAAATATATCCCTACTCCAACAATGGATCTTTAGAAGGTTGGTTGGGGTAATAGTGTCTTTTATTTGGAAATCCCTCTCTGCTAGTGCCAAATGGTCTATGTCCAGGTGAGGTGTTGACAGAGGTCTCATGTCCAAAGAGGTCTGAGTAGCCATTTTTTAGGGGGAAAGGTGTGAATTAGGCTTATACAGGCTGTAGAAGTGACACTTTAAAAAATCTGGTGGAGTAAAAGGGTAATTTGCAGTTTGGAAAATAGGGGTTTGGGTATTCAGGTGGAAATACTCTCAAATTCAGGGAAAATTAATTAATGTTTGAAATAACTGCATGTTTTCAAATCGAGAGGCTCGTTCTAGTTTTTTTCTCAAAAATACCAGGAATTGATGGCATATGATGCAAATTGGTTTCAATTGTGGTTGTAGAGGGTGTGGTTGCTTTAATTGTGCATTGGATGGCTGAATTTGGTGTTCGAAGCATGTTCAAAAGGTAATCGACAGTCAAATTCAGTTTCAGAGGCTTAGGGTGACATAGGAAGGCTTAGGCAGTGTTCATAGTGGAAATGAGCGAAAAGAGTCAAAATGGGCATCTCCGGCCTTCTAACTAGCAATGGTTACAATTTGGTGGGGAATTCATAATGAACAACAATGGATGGTTTAGAATTTGGCTAGGGAGTGAGCGATTTCAGGGGCCATCACATCGCTTTTTGGTAGTCAGGTGGTATTTCTCTGAGAGCATGCGACTTTGCTTGGAGCTACCATGTAGCCAAAAAGGGCTTGAGCAAAACCACAAATCTCGCATGCTCTCGGGCTGGTAAAGATCAGAAAAATAATCAGTGTGATATGGATGTGCGCCATCATATCTGGGGGTGAAAGATCTAACGGATATCACATGGTAAAACTGCATGGAGGGAATAGGGGTGGAGATTTGTGGGGCCCACAGGATTAATTATAATTAATTAATGAATAAAGTGGGGATTAAAATACAATGAGCGGATTAATAAAGTGGGAGTAAGTTGAATGTGGCGAGGTTTTCTTAACTGCACCAAGGGTGGTGGGTTAAAAGGGTTTATGTCTGGGA
>APFE031203070.1:7247-50853 GCA_000404065.3 Pinus taeda | reverse complement strand
GGGGTGGGGATAAAACTTGGGATAAAGGGTTTTAATGGGTTTTTAGGGAAATTAATGAGGGGGAAGAGGGATTTTTCAATGGGGAGTGGGTTTCACACTAGGAAAAAGGGGTTTAGGGTAGGGGGATGACCTTTGGGGGGTAATTTTCTAAGAAAATGTGAGTAACCAAGGGGTAAGGGTCAAATTGAAGGGAAAAGGGTATATTCATGAGACATAATGGGATAGTGGGGAAATTAGTAAGTATGTAGTGGGGGATGAAATGAAATGAGGGGAAGTTAATTAAATCAGCTTATGAACATCCTTTCACTTTCATAACTTCTCCTGCACACTACAAGATATGATTAAGCATGATAAATGTGTTTATGCTTTAACAACCTTGTACTTCTTTCTTCTACCTACCCTTTACTTATCCTAACATTTTTTCTTGATTTTATTGGGTGCATTTAAGCTGGCAAAACCTTTCTTTCCTTTTCTTTTGACAAGAAAACTGTCTAATTCTTACCTTATAACTTCCAATGGCTCAGATTAAGCTGTTGAGACATTGTATTTCTCTACCTAACTATTGACCTGCCAAGATCTGATTTACTCAAGGAAAGTCCATACTTCCCCCACAACTCTTACTTCTCCTTGATAGCCTAAGATTTACATACTTAGCACTTTCTCTCATCATTGTCATGTTGACTGCTAACTCTACTATGTAACTCCCTATCTTCTACCTACACTTTACTTATCCTAACATTTTTTCTTCACTTTATTGGGTGCATTTAAGCTGACAAAACCTTTCTTTCATTTTCTTTTGACAAGCAAACTGTCTAATTCTTACCTTATAACTTCCAATGGCTCAGATTAAGCTGTTGAGCACATTGTATTTCTCTACCTAACTATTGACCTGCCAAGATCTGCTTTACTCAAGGAAAGTCCATACTTGCCCCACAACTCTTACTTCTCCTTGATAGCCTAAGATTTACATACTTAGCACTTTCTCTCATCATTGTCATGTTGACTGCTAACTCTACTATGTAACTCCCTATCTTCTACCTACCCTTTACTTATCCTAACATTTTTTCTTCACTTTATTGGGTGCATTTAAGCTGGCAAAACCTTTCTTTCCTTTTCTTTTTACAAGCAAACTGTCTAATTCTTACCTTATAACTTCCAATGGCTCAGATTAAGCTGTTGAGCACATTGTATTTCTCTACCTAACTATTGACCTGCCAAGATTAAACAGTTTGGATAGATCTTTATTCTCTATCTATAAACATGAAATTTAAAGTATGAATTAGTCAATATTAATCTATTTGACTATCAGGGGTTGTGGCATTTATGACAAGCCACACATAACCATTATTTTTCACATAAAAGTAAAAGCAATGATACTTGAATTTGCACACTTTCATGATATGTTTTTGTTTGGGGTTCATATTCTTCACTTGTTTGATGTTTTCTTTTTCTTTTTGTCCTTTGATTATTCTTTTAGGACATACCCTCTTTACATTTTTAAATTTTTAATATGGAAAACATTTTGTAGAAAGCAAAAGTATGTACAATATTACAAGACTAACCATAGCCAATTCAAAATTATGAATCCTATTATTATAGGACCATAAGAGGGAGAGGGTTAATAAATGGATATATTAAATGAGTTTTTGTTAATGGTTAAGGCATTACGTGAAGGGATAAGGCACTTAACGCATATATTGTGGTTATTAATATATGGAGCATATGTGGGTTGGTTTTAATATGGTATGTTATGGTTTTAAAATTGTAATAAAAAAACCATTAAATGATGCCAACAAGTAAATGGAACCCAAGAACACCATTACAATAGTGTCGATGACCAACCATTGGATTATAGAAGCCAATTTGTTAATTATTTTGCAGAGAGGACCTCTTGTGAAGCAGTGTAACAAACCCTTTTGGAAGAAAGGGCATATTTTGATCATCTGGAAGCCTTTCTTAGCGCCACAAGAGCCTAGATAGGGGTTCTTGGTCCTTTTGAACATGATGACAGAGTCAGTCTTCTAGTGTGAGACTCGTAGATGTATGTTTTAATCAAGTCACACTTATAGGCATAATGGTGTTTAACCATTTTACTTGTATTTCTTCCAATTAAAAATATGGAGGATTTGTTCTATAAAAGTGCAAAGGGTTTACATTTTATGTAGAGTTTATGATTAATGGACTTTGTACCCATGCACACAGAAATGGAGGTTTTTCCTTTGTACTTTTTGAAACATGCCTTTTTAGACGAGAATTCCAAAGTGATATCCTAGAGGGCTTGAGAAAAATATAGGCATGTTTATCCTCTACGGACTTACAATTTTGTAATGAATTCGTCTGCAATGTTAGTTTTTCCATTTGATTAGTTTTGTACACTTTATTGGGAAGTGGTATTGTTTACAATTTTTTATGGTGATGATGTTAAGTATGTTTTTAATTCATGCAATAGCTTCATGGACATGATGCCATGTTTTGTGAGCATGTGTAGTTTATGTTTTCTTTGTCTTATTGAAGAAATAACTTGGAGTGAGAGTTCTCTGTAGGAGAACGTCTTTTTATAGGAGAGACCACCACTCGATGATAGAGTTCCTTCTTGTTTTGAGAAAGATTTGTATGTACTAATTATTCAATTGTTGTGCTTAATAAAGCGACCTCGTCATCATTGGAGCAGGGCCTGAAGACGTAGCCCAAGATGGGTAAACTTCTATATCATTTAGTTGTACTGATGTGTCTTTTCTTTACTCTTACTTTTCCATAGTTTCGTTTTTAGTAGTGCATGCTTCATTTATATAGTTGGTTTTTTTAAGTTACTCATTCATAGTTGGGCACATATGAACAAAGACAATCTTTAAGACCCATTTTGTTATAACTTGCAAAGTGTTACTTCAATCCTATTTTCAAATCACCATTTAAACACTATCATTTTTTAACGGGAAAAATATAACATAGTTTAAATAAATAAACAAAAACGAAATATTCGAAGTAAAAATTGTAATTTTATTCAACTTGAAATAAGGAACAAAATTAAATTTTGTAGATTCTATTAAGCATTAGATCATATCAACCTCTGCGTTGACGAGAAATAAAAGGAAAAACTATGAAATATTACATAATTTTGTTAGGGTTAAGCGTGATAAAAATCACTTAACTTCCCCTTTTTGCCTTTTTTTCATAACCCTTCTCCAAACCCCATGGTTGGGATCAATTGTTACTATTTCCAAATGATTTTCATCTTCCTGCAAATGGACTTCCCTTTCTAAATCTAAGATCTCAGATACATGTGTTCTATTTATACCACCCATGCCCTTTTCATTGAGTGTTTCCTCTTTCTGTTTCTCTATTGCTTTGATCCCTTCTAATTCAATATCCTTTTGGATATGGGTCATGGTTCCTGTCTTATTTATAGCTCATCCATTTTCTTGGATACCATGTTGTGTTGATGCATCCATATTTGGATTATTATCCATCATTTCTTTTTCTTTTTCTTTTTCTTCTTCTTCATAAAGGTGGGGGTCAGATACCTACCATCCCTTTGATTTACGGGTCTACCTCTTTTTCTTTTTTGGGATTTTTTTTTTTCTTGTGGGCATGAGTTCTATAGGTGTCTAGTTTGAAAACATATTTGACATCTAGATGTTATGTTCTCATAATCTAATACTCGGTTCTACTAGAAGTTTTCATGTTTAAGGTGGATATGATTTGGTAGAACTTTATTAAGGTCTATCTCTACACAAATTCTGGTAAAAGTAAATATACCTTTTGTTGTTCTGTCAAGGTCCATTTTTTTGAATTTTCCAAGATTATTACCAATATCCTTTAGGATCTAATGGTGCTAGAAAAGAGGAGGGATATTTGGTAATCTCACCCATTGAACTGACATTGTTTAGACCACCATGGTTGTGACATCAAAATATGTGAACCATGTGTAGATTTTCTTGTAGATTCACAACTCATGTAATGTACTAAAACACAAGACAACAATCTACTCTACTCTTTAAACAACAGAAGCCAATAGATCGATGAAAAAAATAATTGACAAGAGGAAGATAATAAAAGACACATAACACAATTATTTCTCTAGGGAAAGCCACTGCTCAAAACCCTGACAATCTATTGCATTAATCAGAAATTTGATTGATAATACAAAGCTTGTTCTCACAAGAACAATTCTTGCACAAGTATGATCAACTATCTGCCTCACAAGCCCACGCTAACCAACACTTAGCCAATTTATGCTTCTTGTTGAGCCCCTATTTCCTTATGCAATTCCTGAAAGGAGTAGCTCATATTTAATTGGGAATTCCTTCCTCCATAACTGCACAATCCAAACTTAGGTCGTTGGCTGATTACATGCATGACCTGTACAACTCGGATTATTCTACAACTGATAATACACTGTCCTTCAACTCTAGTCTCAACTGGGTCTTTCTCTGAACTGACATGCATGAATTTCTCATGAGGGAATATTCAGTTAGCTGGAGTAGCACTGAGGATGCAACAATGCACCAACTCACTACTAGACCTCTACTAGTTCCACAAATAGTTAGAACTAGTTTAATTGTCTATAACTTAGTCAAATTGAGTTATCTAATTATAACTCAAATAAGCCCATACTGGAACCCTAAAATTTAGGGAGAACATATACACGACTAATTAATTTAATTAATCTTAATTAACTATTTACAAGTTTCTATGAGAATGGAATTAGATTTTAATTCAAAGTTTAATTCAAGGACAAACTAAACTGTAATTTCTTGTTATCATTTCTAAACACCATGGTGTAATGAAGAGCCAAGATCTACCCCAAAACCAAGGTCCATTATTTAGGAATTTCTCCAAACCAATCCATGTATCAAATTGGACTATGAAGAAAACCTTGGAACATAAGTAGATATCATAGTTGGGTGTCGAAGACGAGAACACCCATTGATGTAAATCTTTAAATCTCAGATATTAGCCATTAAACCTACACATTAATGCCTTGGATTGTAGATCAACAAAAAATGATTTTATCTATGGGTATTGAACTTCCATGGTTGATGCTTGTTCCATTTATTCGGCCACGTAAGGACCAGACATATTTTGGATCTAATCAGTAGGAGTGGCAACCTTCCCTTTCACTACATCCATTGGAGATTCTAAAACCTAAAGCACCACCCCACAACCTCAGATTTCATATAATGGTAGAATTCCTTGTAATGAAATAATCTTTCAGTTGAAGGGAATCTTGTAGAAATTTCCCCTCAAATAAAAAACTTTGAGAAAATGTACATATACCCATGTTGTTCTGAATTTTCTTCTTTAAATTTTCCACTAGATCTAAGCCCTAGATCCAATAGACAAAGGTCTTCCCATTGAATTTTTTTAAGAAAATATGGAAATTTTCCATCTGTTCGTGTCTCTTGGCCAAATCTGGAGTTCACGTCAGATTTGTAGTCCCCATATCCACCAATAGGATTGTTCCTTCAACAAAGTCACACCCGGATAAATATTGAAGACTTGACTCCCAACGTAACCATCCCGAGTGGATTATGTGGCTGCTAGATAGACCTTGTGAAAATGTTTGCTACATCCTCTTCCTTTCACAGTCATCTTCAATGCGGGTTGTGGAACTATCATGAACCCTCTGAATCCGATTTTTTTTTCTCTAAAAAATAGATCCATCCTTGAAGGAATTTCACAAATGCAGGCTCATTCAATCCCTTCTAGTCCATGTTTGCATTGTGTCGGACAAATTGATTGTTCACCACATGCAAAGGCCAAAACAATCCACACATGTTGTCATGGATTAAAGTGGATTCAATAATCCCAACCTTGGCTTCCTACATGAGGTGTCACCTTCAATTGTTGGCTCACAATCGATGGCAACATCTAGAGACGACCTAGAGAAAACCAAAACCCTAACAATGCTCATGCTCTCCATCCTCGTAAAGTACTTATTTACTAACATCAATATTCAACCAAATAAACATTTAAAATAATATATTTTTAAATGTAAGTTTTAAATCAAATAAAATCTTTTGCAACAAAATGAGTTGAAAACTTATGATAAGAAAACTTACCTAACCTGATATAATCAGATTTTGTAAAACTATAGTTTTGAAAATATTCTCATTGTTTTAATGAGGTTCACAATTTACTATAAATAACCAAATTGTTTACTGAATAAAATAATTAAAATTTAACCCCTATTTAAAGTTTGATGATGATTATATATCTTCCATAAATCACCATCTATACCTTTGTCTTAGCCCTATGATGTGGCTCATGAAGGACATCATCTATCACCATTTAAATTAAAACACCTTTAACTCTCTCTGTTCTTGGAATTAGAAACTCCACGGGAATGATACATGGAAGGGAAAATCTATGTTCACATTTATGGTGCTCCAAATTTCAATGCAACATTTAATAATCACCACATATTTTTCACATCTTTAAACTATGTAGAGAATGATCTTCTACGTGGGAGATCATGTGGCCTCGAAATTGTATCTTTATACTGTGAATTCTCTGGACTCTATCCATGGAAAGAATAGTGGGGTGAAGTAGCAATGGAAAATCTCTGGTCGAATGAATTTTACATAACCTTAAGGTCAAATGGCTGTGTTTAAGATTCAAGGAATCATAGTCCTCAACATCTAACAAGGTGGTTTCTCTATGTTTCCATGTATGTTATATTGATTCTGAAAGTTGTATATCTGTGCTTTATATTACTCTATAGGTTGCTGATCACTAGTGATTCTTACAATAGAATGATTAAATTTGTTATTATTTGATAGTAGAGTTGTTTCAATTGGGTTTGCAATTTCCTTGAGGGAGTACCACATAAATTTCAAAATGAGAAGTTGGAACATGTCAAAAACAGGTCAGTTGCAACTTTACTTCTCTTTTTCTTTTTCCATTTTCTTGGTTTTAAGAGTTTGTATAATATGCAGATTGTTTCACTAGAAAATTCATAAGAGAAAGACTATTTTTATTTTCTTTTAAAGGGTCCAATCGAGTCCTTTGAAATATACACTTACTCCATATACATATTTTTAAGGAGGGGAAAATATAACACAACTTAACCAAATAAACTTTCAAAATAACATATTTTTAAATGTAAGTTTTAAACCAAATAAAAACATTCATAGTGAAATGGATTGAAAATTTATGATAGGAAAACTTACATAACTGGATTAAAAAAAGTTAGAATCCAAAATTTAAACTAATAAAAATAATTGATGCACAATTCAAAGTTTATACGTTTAAAATGTAAAACTTAAAAATATTTAGAATATCGCTCCAAATAATAATATAATTATTTATAAATTTGATTTTTTTTTGTTAAATTCACAAGCTATAACATTTTAAAATATTATAAAAAATACAACACTATTGAATTTTTTTGAAGGAAATATGAGCCTACTTATCATTTTTCTCTACTTATATTTGATAATATATTGCAAATGATAAAACATTTTACTTAAGTAATTACAAATTGGGTAATATTTTACTTTTCCCATTGAACAACTTCACATTCTTCTTTGTCTTCATTTGTATAGATTCATAGTCTAATATTTCACTTTGCCCATTGAACAACTTCACAGTCTACTTTGCCTTCATTTTTTATAAATTCACGTAGGCTTTGAAATTGATAATGCAAATATAGAATCAGTAGTTGTAAATATGGGTAAATGACAAAATTAGAAAAATATTATGAAAATATTAATAGACTTGATGTCTAAAAATAATATGAAGAAGTAAGAGAAAAATACCAAGATTTGTACCTTAAAGGAATATTCCAACAACCAAATAAATTTGTCAATTTAATGAACAAAGAAATACAATTATTTGAGTTGCATTGATGGTCTAATGCATCTGACCTAATTTAAATTAGATGTTATTACCAACATCATTATATATGAAAAACAATATTTTTTTTTCTAAAAAATTGCAGTAAAATGATAATTTTTTTGGAAAAAAAATGCTTCGAGTTGAAAGTCAAATATCAATAATGATATAAAATATTAAATTTATTTTATGATTTAACATATTAAAATTCTAAAAGTTTACCAAAGTTATAAAATTACATGTAAGAATATTTGTATAAAAATTATATTTTTATAAAATAATTTATAAATTTTAAAAACTCAAATGAATTTATGTAATAAAGTTAATATGAAATATAAAAATATTTATATAAAATATTATATTTTTTATAAAATAATTTATAAATTTTAAAAACTCAAATGAATTTATATAATAAAGTTAATATGAAAAAATCAAAAGATTATATATTTGAAATTTTATTAAAAAATTAAATAATAAATATTATTTAGAATTACTTGTTTTATTATAAACACTCCATATTGTTTTAACAAGAATAATTATGGCAGTTTATAAGATACTTAAAAAGAATTGAGCGAATGAGAGTAGGTAGATGACCTAATGTTATCTTCAATAAAGGCATCAGTGAAAGAAATAAAATATGGATGAAACAAAACTACACATGGATGCAAAAATGGAATATCTACCTCAATACCTATCCCACAAATAGCAAGGAGCTAAAAGATTTTGTTATGGAGAAGTTTCGTAAAAAGGTATGGGGAAAAGAGTTGGGTAGAAAGAAGAAATATTACATTGAGGAATTCAACCCTACGTGTGATTTACAATGAAAAGAGTTCATTGGAGCTAGCATTTCGTGGAGGACAAAGGTTCTTATTGCTCAATTAAGGGCCAACTCACATCAACTTCGGTGTGAAACAGGATGGTGGAAAAGGCCTAAAAAAGCTTGGGAAGAAAGGGTGTGTACATTTTGCACGTCTGGGGTTGTGGAATCAGAAAAACATTTCATTTTGGAATGTGATGCATTCAAAGACATCAGAGAAAGTTATGAGAACATGTTAGCATCAGTGTCTTGGCATTGTCTTTTTAGCGAGGGGATTGTTGGAAGGTTAGGTCATCTCATCATCAATTTGAATCGGAAAAAATCTGAATTGCAAAGAGCAAAGTCAGAAAACTAATAATCTCATAAACTATTTTTAATTTCGTAAATAATAAAATATCATTTCATTTCATTATCAAATAAACATTTAAAATAACATGTAACTCAAAACTATTGCAAAATTGTTTGCTCAAAACTAACCCCTAATTGATATTGGCATCATGCTGGTTGGAGCTACCTCTATATAACCGAGGTGGGTCACATTTAACTCTGATGTACCAAAATCTAAAGATCATGTCCTTTCTTTGATTAATGTGTATCCTTCCTTCTTTAATGTCCTCCATAATTGTCCCTTTCTCGACCATATGACTCTCCCATTAACACGACGTGTCCTGGCGCAGTTTGTCGACGTAGCCCATGTACCCATTCCTTTCTTGCGAGGTTAACTAATGTCGCATTCCTTGAAACATAATTATATCGAGTTTCCCCCAACTATTGTCCAGCTATTTGTTTCAATTTGATAAACGAGATGATCATTTTTTTTTAACTTTATACATCTTTAAAATCATCATGGAAAAGAGGCAAATAAATATGTATTTGATCCATCTCCATGTTTCCTTTTTGTTGACTAGTGTACCAATTTCTGCATTTAATTATCTATACACATGAAATAATTATATCTCTTCAAATGTCCTTAAATACATATTTTTTTTTTGTAGTATTGTGAGATTAGTGAGTATTCCTCCTTTTAACTTATTGGCTTGTTTTATCACAAGCATCGAGTATCTAAAATTCATCAATCTCCTTGTACCTTTAGTGATGGTTAATTCCAATCTTTTTCAAAAAGATTCAGCTTTAGTTGTTTTTTTAATCATTACAATTCTTTTCAAAGGGATTCAGCCTAGTTGTTTTTCGAAATACCCAATCCCCAAGCAAAGTGTATTTCTTTTTGATCATTGAGGCAAAGGATAACCCTTCTTGCTTTTTCCAATTTGGTAAAATAAACAAAATTTTCATTGTAAGTTTTAAACCAAATAAAATATTTTGTAATGAAATATTAAAAAAAAATTTAAATCTACTAAAAACAATTGACACACAATTTAAATATTTGTTTACATACTTTTACAAATTATTGTTTACATACTTTTACAAATTAATAAAAGATTTAATAGATATTTACATAAAAATGATGACACATTTAAAACGTGAAAGTTAAAAACATTTATACATTTAGAATTTCTCTCTAAATAAATTTTTTTTTATAAATTTTACAATTATTCTAAATTAAAAAACTATAAACATTTAAAAATATTATTAAAAACATAGCACCATTGAATTTTCAGAACGAAATACATCATCTTTCTTATCGATCTTCTCTGCTTCTATTTGATAATATATTGCAAATGACATAACATCTTATCTAAGTAATTACTAACTAGGTAGTATTTTACTTTTCCCATTAAACAACTTCATAATCTACTTTGTCTTCGTCTATGCAAATTCACATTGCTTCTAATCCAAAAAAAATGATAATCACTATTACTTGAAGTGTATACAAATATGGAATCAATAGTTGTAAATAGGGGTAATTCACGAAATTACAAAGTATTATGAAAATCTAGGTTTGAAGTCTAAAAATAGTATGAAGATGAAAAATGACATACCTGGATTTGTACCTCTAGATTGGAAAAGTGAGACAATACAATTAAATACATTAAAAGCAAAGGAAAACTCAAACAACCAAATAAATCTATGTCAATTTAATGCAAAAAGAAATACAATTATTTCAATTGCATTGATGGTGCAATGCATCTAGTATAAGTTAAATTATATGTTAGTACCAACATCAGTTTATGTGAAGCACAATACTTTTTCTAAGAAGTTGTAGTCCAATGGAATTCTTTTTGGGCGAAGAAAAATACTTTGAGTTGAAATTCAAATATATCAATAGCAATATAGTTCTTTAAGCTATAGACGAAATGTTTTTTACAGTAATCATTTTTTTATAGAAAATATCTAAGTATGAAAGTAGTTGTGCAAAACACTAAGTGTACAAAGTCAGGGATGTGTGTAGAATAAAGGACATGCGAAAGATGGGTATGTACAAGAAAAGGAGTGTGCGCAGCAAGAAACCCAAACTTTCTTCCACACACATGAAATTATTTTAACTTTAAAATAATACTAAAGTTAACATATTAAAATTGTTTTATGATTTAACATATTAAAATTATAAAAAATTACCATATATAAGGTTGGAGAACCTTAAATCAATACATTAATGATTGATGTCTGGTAAATGATGGCTCAATTCTTTGTAGTTTACAATAACCATAGATATATATTCTAATGTCAAAACAACTTGTAAAGGAAAAATGCCTACAAAACACAAACAATTTTTGTATTCTATTTTTAGAAAAACATTAAAACTATCCTGAATCATTGTAAGAATGAAACCAAGGCTGTAAAAATATTTTTTTTTGTCTAAATATCATCTTATCAATCTTCTCAAATAATAGCCTAATTGAGGGGATTGGTTTCCATAAACATACTTTAAAGTCCACACATTAAGTAACTAAAAATAAACCATAAAACAATTATGCATTCTCTCTAAGACAAAGAAACATAAAATATTTGCTATTTTAGAATAAATATAAATAAATATTAGATAAACTAAGGACTTTCTTTAAAGTTCAGACCAATTTTAAAGTTCATAAATGAAATTATATATATATATATAAATAAGTTTTATATCTTGATAAGATTAAGAACATAAAATATTTGGTACTCTATAAGAAAACTAACCTAAGTCAGGGGTTGTCATCGAGGAAGCTTTGAAGTCCAAAAATAAAATAAAAATGAATAAATTAGAAAGAATTTATCTCAATAAAACTAAGAAAAGCTAAACTATTTGATCGCCTAGAAATAAAACTAAACAAATAAGCAAGTCTCTGCCGACCAATTTTAAAGCCTAGAAATAGAATAAAATAATAATAATGTTTTGAAAAGAAAATTTAAAAAAGTCTGGAAAGGAAAAATGAAACAAGAATTTGCAACCATAAAAGTATAAATATAGTAAAAATGGAAACAAAAATTAAAACAAAATATACAATACAAAAATACTACAATTCTATAGTACAAAAGTATTGAAATTCATATCGACACTTTTTAATAAATTGGGGCTATCCTAAGGCAAAACTTTAAAACCTAGAAATAGAAAAGAATAAAACAAATCAAAAAGAAATTAGAGACAACATCTCTATAAAAATAACAAAATATAAAATGTTTACAAGTTTCAAATATATATTTATTTATTTATTCGATATTGTTAAATCTATATTCAAATTATCATGCTAGGTGTTAATTTTCTATTTATTATTATGGTTATTATTTTAGAAAATGTCGCATTTAACTACAAATATTTAGTCCAATCAATATTTGTAACCAATCAAAAAATAATTTTTTGATTTTTGAAATTTTGGAGAAATATGTTTGAATTTAAAAGAAATAAATTTAATAAAAAACTATCCAAAAACATTAGACAATTTTTTCATCACAATTAAAAGTCAAAACATTGTTACTGAAAATCCATTTTTACACTCCCAATTGTGGTAGAGACTAATAAGAGGTCTCACCACAAAGTAATTCTAATATTATTTTTTAAAGTTAGATTTTCATGAAGCTTTATTCATTAAGTAGTTTTATTGTAAAAATAATTTTCACTTATTTAAAAAAGTGGATCACTTTATATAAAAATAATTTATTCGTAAAGTGACTTTTTCATGAAACTTTGTTTCATTAAGTAGTTTTATTGTAAAAATAATTAAGGAAAAGTTAGGGAAGGAAGGAATTTGTTTTGTTGAACAACTTCATTGCTTCATTGTGTACCCATTACCATGCGCAGTAAGCTCTACTTGCCACATTATAATTTGGTTACTTTTTATACCTTTTTTAAAAATGACATTGTAAGCTTAATAACGATTCTACAATGTGGAATTAACACTTAAAAGAATTGAAAAATAAGACCTTAATGCCCAATAAATCATACCTTCGGCCATTGATGCTACTTACTCTGATCTTGAACCAGTCCACTTCTTCTCAGCGAATCAGAAAAATAGTAGATCACTATGTGGGCACATTAACACCATGAATGCAATTGCAACCTAAAAATTGGTTGCTTGAAATTGTATTCCTGCTTATTGCAACAAACAAACAATACCAAAACCGGTAGTCTCTAAAATGTGGGATCTATTCAACACATTAAAGGATCATAATGCCACTGAAACGCTCATCGGATACCCAGAAAACAAAATAGTTGCACACAATGCTTAGGACAATCTGAGCAGATTTCAAGCTGAAGGGATTGGCAGCATTATAGAAATAAACAACAAAGAACCCCTCTGACATCTAAAATGAAAACCCAGAATAGTTATAACTTTGAAATGGGCATTGACCAAGACGGTTGAAATAGCTAAATTGGGTAACCGTTTGTACTCATGGAGAACAGACTGGAAAAAGTGACAAGTGGAGAACCCAAGATCGCCAGTGAAGGCTTTGCAAAAGTTGAGGAACTTGTTTCACTCATGAAATGATATGCGGCATTTTGAATAACATTGACTCATATTTCCTCTTAGAAGATTTGAAATATGCTTGCAACCAAAAAGAAAAGATTATATAGAGACACGCAAATCATTCCCAAATCCCATTTGGCACTTCCAAGCTCTACTCACTCTAACTTGATGGTGTAAGCCTGAAGGGGATTGATTTGGTGAGCTTAGGGACCAAACAAAGTATATATAGCCAAGCTTCCATCAAGCTTCTGTTGGCTATGTGTCAAGTGTTCCATAGATCATGGTAGAGAACTCCAGAGGGAGTAATGGACCACTCCAGAAGCTCCCAACAAGAAATTAATTAACTACAGTTGATTTCCGTAATTTTAGGAAATGACTGGCAGTTTGTTTTCCGTAATTAACGATGGCCATTGGTTACCTTCTATACCTTTCTTAAAAATGACATAACTTTGACATCATAGTGCATTTTCAACATCGTTTTTTCTAAAACTGTGTATTTTTTAAGAGCTTTCCATCAAGATAGATTGGTTTTTTTTTTTTCTTCTATTTTTGAGGCAATTTTACCTATATATTTTAATCATAAACATAAAGATTATTAAGGATGGAGGATGTAATAAGAAATTATCATCATTGATGCCTTAAAGAAATTGAAATGGGATAATAAAAATGATGAAGCATGTATATAAAATTAAAATGTCCATTTCGAGTGATTTCTTTTTCAGCTTTACGGAGTTTATAACCCAATTGATGGCTAGGCAAAGTTGGAAACTATATTTAGTAACCACAATTAGATTCAAGCCCACCAATGTGAAAACCAATCGATTTCTTTAAATCCCACTAATTTCACTTCCATTAAAGATCACGTGTTTAAGTTCAAAACAACAAACTTCTACTCGAAGGATATAATATAGAAAATAAGGATGACCAATTAATATGTACTATTCCTTTTTAAGCTTGGTAGTGAGTATTCTATTGTTGTATCTATATTTCACTCCACTAAAGAAGCTCTAGGGTTTTCCTATAAATCACCCACTTTTAAATATTTTTGTAATTCTTTGATTAGAGAGTATGTTAAGCCCTTTCATGCTAGGGTAACAAGCACTTTAGGTACATCTAACAAAGCCTTAATGACCTAATAAAAAGATAAATACAAGAATCCAAAGAAGTAACATCTTTGCAACAATAAGTAAAACAAGGATACCCAACTCTCTCTCCTCCTTCCAATGGTGACAAAAGGAAAAAATAAAAAATTAAGATGATTGAGAGACATTACAATTTTTGTGGATGATATGGTCATTTAGAGTTTAAATTTTTTTATGAAGATGAAGGCCTTAAAAGCAACAATGAAGAAGTAAAACACCAAGTTTTATTCTTTTTCTTCTAACTCCTATTTTCATGGATATGCATTTGGATTTTCTTTCAATGCAACACCTACTTCTTTTATGAGTGACTTATTCGTGTTGGAGCACTTTACCATATGGATAAGAATAAAGGCATTTTTGTTCTCTTAATGAATATAACACCAAAAAAAGTATTTGTTGTTGATGGTAGATCTATTACTATCATAGGGTTTGAAATATCTAAAGGGTTTGAAATAGTTTAGATAGACAATAGTCATTTTAATGTTGTATTATGTCTTTCAAGCCTCTTCTACAATATTCTATTAGTATATCAAAACACTCATTCATGTGAAGGTAACATATTAGAGTTTTTACCTCATCAATTTGTAATCAAAGAATTAAAAAATCTCAAGCATGTCCTAGTAACTTGAATTGTTGATGATATTAAAAAGTTATAAGGATTTGGAAACTTTGGATCATCATCATCCTATTTTTCATCATTTTCTTATTCCTCTCAGCGATAACTTGCAAAAACTTTGGCATGAGAAATTTGGTATCTAAATTTTTTCTCTTTGGAATACACATGTAATCAAATATAGTGATTGGTCTTCCTCTCATTTCTTATAGAGATGATGTTTATGTTGATGATTTTCTCGACAACCATCATTAGGATAGTTTTAGAAAATGTGCCTCTTAGCATGCCTCACCCCCTTGTATCTTGTTCATAGTGATTTATGTGGTCTTCTTACTTCTCCTTCCTTGTTTGAGTTCAAGTGCTTCATAATTTCCATTGATGGCTTCTTTAATGTACTTGAGTTTATTTCTTAAAACTTAAGAGTGAATATTTTGACAATATTTTTCTCTTGTATAAAAACAATTTGGACATGAGATGTAGAAGTTATGAATAGATAGATAATGGTGGAAAATATCTTAATAAAATTTACAACTTACTAATATGCATATGGAATTTAAATGCAACATATAATTACTTATACAATGGAACAAAATGATGCTATTGAAAGAAAGAATAACACATTAAAGGAAATGCAAATTTATATGCGTCCAATCCAAGGGATTAAGTAATCATTTTGGAGTGGAAGCCATAAATTGTACCAATACATAGCTAATCACACTCCTATAAAGACTGGAAAATATAAAATCAATCACACTCCTATAAAGAATGGAAAATATAAAATCAGAAGAAGCAGAGAGTAAAATGAAACTAGATGTAAGCCACTTCCATGTGTTTGGTAGTGAAGCTATTATAGAAACTAAGAGCATAAGAAAAACCAAGAAAATATGAAAAATGTATTCATATTGAGGGAATAATGAGAAAAATAAATCTTTCTTATATAAGTTATAATGGAGTCAGGTTAATGCACTTTATCAACGTGGGATAGATCAAAATGCACAATAAATGAAATAAAGCATAAAATAAACTAAATTCTAATTGAATTTATTAATTCTTAAGTATAGGAAATTTTACCATTATTAAACTAATATACACTTTAATACCCTCCCTTAATGGTTAATTAACTAACTACGCCAAGCTTATCTTGAAACTTTACATATTGTTTTGGACCCAAGGCCTTCATGAAGATCTTTGCAATTTGTAGGATTGTTTTGAAACTTGATAGATCCATATTCTACAAGTTGTTTGATGGAGTGGCAGTGTACATCAACATGTTTGGTATGCTCCTGAAAGACTAGATTCTTGTAAAAGTTCATCATCATTTGGTTTTCACATAATAGTTGTGTTGGCTCTATTTGTTGCATCCGCATAACTGAAAACATCCTCCTGAACCAAACTATTTTGAATCCTCCTTTCATTAATCTTTGTTATTCTACTTCTATTGAGGAAGGGCTATTACATTATTATTCTTATTGGTTCATGTGACTACACTAGTGGCAAGGATGAAAACATATCTAGAAGTGGTTTTTTCATCATCAATATAACCTACCTACTATTAATATATATACCCAAACTAGGTTCTTTGCTCTTGTCATAAAAAATGTCAAAGTCGAGTGTCCCTTTGACCTATCTCAACACTCACTTCATTATTGTCTAGTGCTCTACCTATAGAGCTATCATAAATATGGAAATTAACCTCACAATGAAACTTAAATAAGGTCTAGTGACTATAAGATATATCAAGCTACCCACTAGTTGCTTATATATTCACTCATTAACTACCTTAGAGATAGTTTTTTTTTTTAAGTTCCAACCATTTCTCCATAGTTTTAGATGAGAGTTTGTATCCATTCATCATAAGCTTGTCCAACGAACTCCTAACATATTTTTTTTTAGACAAAACTTCTCTTTCCTATTTTCCAAACTTCTACACCTAGACAATAGTGTAGGAGGCCTAAATTAGTCATGTCAAAATTTTTGTTCATACTAGATTTGATCTATTCTATTAATTTTTAATCACTACTTGTAATCATGATATATAGCTAGAAAGGACCATATCATTACCAAATATTCTGACATACACTTTGGAATCTCAAGGACTATGTTGGAAGCCTTATTTATCGAAATACCCGTCAATCTTGATGTAACATGCCCTTGGTTCTTGTTTTATAGCATATAAAAACTTCTTCATTTGATAAATAAAATTATCCTTCCTTGAAACATTAAAACACCAAGGTTGATACAGGTAGACTTCTTCCTACAAATCTCCATTAAGGAAGGAACTTTTCATGTCCATCTAATGGACCTTTTAACCAAATTGTGTTTCCATGGATAGAAAAAGTCGGATGGAGAAAAGTTCTCCTTGTAGCCAATACCTTATAATTAAGAGATCTCTTTTGCAACCATCCACACTTTTTATTTAATTGTACCATCTACCTTGTACTTGAACTTGTACACCCATTTACAACCAATGTTTCTTCATTGGTGGAAGAGATGTGAAATCCCAAGTTTGATTTTTCATTAAACTCTCATGTTCAGATTCTATGGCCTTTTCCCATTCAGGTCTTCCTTTCACCTCCTCGAAATTTTTTGGTTCATATATTTCCTATATATTAGCCATTACAGAAAATTTAATGATTGTCCCTTGATCATTTATCTTATTCGAAAATCTTCAATGGTGTTGTGCCACCACTTGGGTCTCTTGTTGGGATATTCCTTATCCAATCTAATATTGGCACCGTGATTTCAATAATCTACATCTAGATCAGAAGTAACTAGTTTAGAAGTCTCCCCATGCATGGTATATTCTCTTCCTTTATGTGGAGCTACTTGAATCTTGGCACCTAAATATTTCACCACTTTTGGAAACTCAATAATTTTGAATTCAAAATAAGTTTGGAAAGTTCCAAATTCCTCATAAAAACAACATTTTGGTTGAAGCTCACCATATTAGTGTCAATATCAACAAATTTGTGACCCTGTAATCGTAAACTTATTGCTCTTTGGATCTCATTTGATTTTCTTCTTAGCTGAAATACAAGTGTAGGGAGTAGAACCAACCAATTTAAGATGAATTCCTTTGGGATTTCTTCTATATGATGCTTCCTTTGGGGTCTTCTACTTTATTTCCATTGAGGAAGATATATTAAGTAGGAATTTTTCTGTGTACATTTCCTTGGACCAAAACCTATTTGGAATATACATATTTTGCAACATACACTTGAACTTATCTGTGATAATGCAATTTCACCTCTCAATCATTCCACTTTCTATGAAGTGTAGTGTCATATATTGTCTTTGGATCCCAAGTTTAGTAAACAAATTAGTGAATTCTTTGTAACATAATTGTCCACAATTATCAAACCGAAGAGAGGTAATTTAACAACCTGGCTCTTTTTCTACTAAGGTTTTGAACTTTTTATATTCATTAAACACTTTAAATTTTAGTTTCTAAAAGTAAACCCACATTTTCTTACTTTAATCATAAACAAACATAAGGATATACCTAAAACTAATGACAGATGCCATGTTAATTGGTGAATAAATGTTTACATGAACTAGTTGAATGAATTTTTGTGTTGCCTAATCTCATCCTTTGTCAAATGGCATGTAATGTTGTTTTCCTACTTGGGAAGCTCCATAAACTCTCTCTATCTCGTGCTAAATGTCCTGAAGTCCATCTACCAATTTCTCTCATGTTAACTGAGAGAATCTAGTTGAGGTGCTCATATATTTTATGCCATAGGATTTTTTATTTCAAATGTACTCTTAGTGTCTAGTAAATTCTCTTTAACCTATCCAATATCCACCATTCTAAATAAATCATGGTCCTCCACACTAAGATAAATAGTCTTCTTGGCCTCCTTTTCAATTATGTAGCATTTATGATTAGTAAAGTTGACATTTAGATGGGGGAAATGCCTCATAATATGACTAATTAAGAATAGATTAAGCTCCATACCTAGAACATAGTAGACATTGAGGAATGTTAGCATATTCCTTCCAAAGGAAATTTGGACATTCCCTTTACCAATTATTGTATACTCTTCCCCATTACTAAAGATAATGAATCCTTGGATAAAAAAGGCTTGTATTATTTGAACTAGTTCTATTTATTGGTAAAATCACATGATGTACTTGAGTCAATGAAACAAGTTGTTGACCTAGGCTAATTTTCTTGTGTTGTGGCTATGAACGCATAGAAGGTTGTCTCATTCTCCTCTATCTTCTTTTCAACATGAGCCTATTTTTAAGGTCCTCCATGTGTGGTATTCTAGTTAGCTAACCTATTTCTATGGTGTTTCTTCATATCGTCCACCTCGCCACAATAATGACAAGTAATGGTCTCTTAACCTTGGTGTTGTCTTCATTGCTATTTTTTCCTTTCTTCTTGGCCTCTTTTCCATTTCCTTTAATATTGGTAGAAAATGATTTCTCAAAACTCTTTGTCTCACTATTATTATTGAATTGATTTTGTTGTTTGTCTTGCTATACGATATTATTGTAAAGCTACCCAAACTTCAGGTCAACACTTATAATGATGTTGTTAAGGGTCTCAATGAAGTGCTCATAAGCATATGGTAATATTTTTAGCATGATTTCCACCATCTCTTCTACTTCCATCTTTTGGCTAATGGGCTCCAATAGTTATTGGTTTTCCTTGATCTTGAGTAAGTGCTCTTACAAGGATGCACCCCCACTCATCATGATAAAATATAAAATGTTCTTAAAAAATAAGGCTATGCATTTGTCTAAAGTCTCTTGCGTATCTTTCAAATGCTTCCAAACTGTGGTAAAGAAAAATGTTAAGTTAAAAATGTTGCACTAATACATTTTCCAACATGGTTTTAGAGCTAAGGTCAGTGTCATTGGAAGTTAGAAGATCACTATGGATTGTAATCTCCTTGAAGGATGAAAACCTCTGAGGTAAGGACATCAAAATTCTATATTGATTAATTCCTAGTCCATACTTGTTTTCATCACTTTCTTATGTTCAGGATCAGGTATGAACTTGGAATAATTAGCCACAGAACTGAAAGCTTTATGTCAAGGCTATAGTGTAGTTTTGAAAAGAAATATATCTATATGATGAAGGATTTTCAAATCAAGAAAGGGAATGTGTATAGATCGAAAATTATTTAAGGCTAGATCTCTGAAATTATCATCATTAATTGAAGCTAGAGGTGTGTCATTTTAATCCATTCAAATGTGGGAGTAATATCTTTGTTGTATAACCACAAGACATTTGAAGACTTGGTGTGTCCTAGAAAGGCTTTTTCGGAGGTTTGAAATCTTGAATTTCTTTGAGGAATCCATAGTGACTGAAAAGCTCACTAATTCAACCTTTTAAGAGATCCACAAAGCCTAAAATATGCCAAAAGTTCAGTAATAAAAGATCGATACCTAATAAGTGGTCTAATTCAACATGCTTTGTCTTGCTAAAAACCTTGTAATAATTTCACTATGTTGGACAAGGGAGGTTGAGACCTCTGTGATGATGAAAAAAACTATAGATAAAGGGCCACAAGTCATATGAAGTAGAGAGGAGGCCAAACATGAAATTATTTCATATCTTCAGAGATATAAGATGCCCAGGATAGGCTGAGGTTTTTATAGTTGAAAAGGTAACCTATTCGAAATATCTCCTGTGGACTAGAAATAATCCTATAAGCTAGCAACGGGATGCCTAGTAGATACTAACTTCATATAAAATGTTTTATAGGCTTGCTCTATATACATATACAATGAAAATGGGAAGCCATAACAAGAGGGAAGGATACCTCTATATTAGCAATCAGATTCAAGGTTACAAGATTGCTAAGTTGGTAAAATAAGTATGCTTGCCTGGGAGGTTGTTCCAGAAAATCTAGATGAATGATATCTTGTGATCTATGATATAAGCTTCAGAAGTATGAGATAGGTACAAAACCTATTATTGGAAAATTTCAAGAAGGTACTTTTTGTGGTTGATAAAAATATATAAAAACCAAGAGTAAAGGAATACGATAGTCAAGAGAAACTTCCATTAATCACCATGAGAAGAAGGTTCTTGTTTGGCACCCTCAAGATCACTAGAAGGAAATTTTTGAGTTTGGCATATATGGAGTTTTCACTCTTGAAAATTGTAATAATATTGTAGCATTTCTTGGGTTGCGTTATATTCTTTCCACGACTAGCTACCCTAGATAACCGGGGGTTAGAGGGGGGGCAGAGTCCCCCCTTCGTTGCGTCAACTATGCAGCAGGGGGGGTCATGGGGGGGTAGTTATCCCCCCTCTACAAGGTCCGAGGCAGCATCCCAGGGAATTTTTTTTTGGATCCTATATTAGGTGGGTGTACCTACCTATGGTTTTGTGCATGGTTTTCACACATGGTTTTGGGCGTGATGGTCTTTGGTCCATGGTATTGGATTTTTTGACATGTATATATGTATCATAACATTGAAAGGATCATAATGAAAAATCAATTTGGTAGTCCCGATTTTGGGATCCAGGGGAAAATCTCTATGTATATTGGTTTTATGTGTTATGCTCTCGCTATTGTTTATTTTCTATTTTTTAGAATTTGTATGCAAGTAATTTTTGTATGGGGTGAAAACCTACATTTGGTATCAAATCTATTTTGGCTTCAAGGGGACGCCTTTGTTGTTGAGGGGTTTCACTCAGGCCTGTGGTAGACCTTGTTTAGTGGGAAATCTGCGGGATCGATTCTGTTGGTGAAAGAAAATGGAAAGCAGTGGAAAAATAGAGATCGAGAAATTTAATGGTTAGAATTTTGAGTTGTGGAAACTCAGTATGGAGGATCTGTTGGTGGAAAAAGATTAGTTGATCATAGTAGATCTAGATACTAAACCAATAGGAGTTTCTAATGAATAATGGAAGAAGTTGGATCAGAAGGCAAAGAACACAATACGATTGTGTGTCTAAGATTCAGTATTGCTGTATGTATTAGGGGAAGCTACGATGAAGGCTTTGTGGGACAAGTTAGGCACTTTGTACCAATCTAAGTCTCTGGTGAATACGTTGTTCCTACAGAAAAAGATGTGTTATATTCTTTCCATGACTAGCCTACATAGTGAATTGGGGGGTTATAGGGGGGTGAGGGCCCCCTTTTGTTGCACCGATTGTGCAGTGGGGGGGTCACAGGGGGTTTGAGGGGGGTCGGTAGTCCCCCTCTATGGGGTCTGGGGTAGCACCTCGGGAAATTTTTTTTTGGACCCTATATTAGGTTGGGCGAACCTACATATGGTTTCCAATCCATGGTTTTGGAGGCGATGGTTTTCGGTCCATATTATTGGATGCTTCGGCATGTATAAATATGTATTGTAACATTGAAAGGAACATAATGAAAAATCAAGATGGTAGTCCTGGTTTTGGGATCCAAGGGAAAATCTCTATGTATATGTGTTTTATGTGTTATGCTCTCGCATTGTTTATTTTATGTGTTTTAGAATTCATATGTAGGTATTTCTGTACGGGGACACCTTTGTTTCTGAGGGGTTTTCGCTCGGGCCTATGGTAGACCCTGTTCAGTGGGAGATCTGCGAGATCGATTTTGATGGCAAAAGAAGATGGCGAGCAGTGGAAAGATAGGGATCGAGAAATTTAATGGTTAGAGTTTTATGTTATCGAAACTCAAGATGGAGGATCTGTTGGTGGATAAGGATTAGTGGATCGCGGTAGATCCCATTACTAAACCAATGGGAGTGTCTGATGAAGAATGGAAGAAGTTGGATCAGAAGGCAAAGAGCACAATACAATTGTGTGCCTCAGATTTAGTATTGTTGAATGTATCAGGGGAAGCTATGATGAAGGCTTTGTGGGACAAGTTAGGGACTTTGTACTAGTCTAAGTCTCTAGTAAATAAATTGCTCTTGCGAAAAAAGCTGTATAACATGAGGATGAAAGATGGAGACTCGATGATAGAGCATATGAACACATTTAATAATGTGGTAAGTCAATTAGCATCTATTGATATTAAAATTTCAGATGAAGATACGTGCATCAGTTTATTGTGTTCTCTACCAGATTCGTAGGGTAGTCTGGTTATTGCAATAGGTAGCAATGCAACTGCCTTGTAGTTTGATGAAATAGTCTCATCCTTGCTGACGGAGGAGATGAGATGGAAAAATATGGAGAGCCAGAATGGTGATGCCTTGTCTATATGAGGACGGTCCTAGAACGAAAACAAAAATAAGTCATCGAGTGAGAAATCTAAATCTAGAGGGAGATCTAAATCTCCAGGAAAACCTATAAAGGTGGTGTGTTGGAAATGCGGAAAGGAAAGGAACTACAAAAGGGACTGTAAATATAAAACTCCTAATAAAGGAAAGGGATCTGATGATGCTTCTTCTACAGAGGCAAAAACCACCTCAGATGAAGGTGGGGATGTCTAGTTGACTTCTTCAAGTACACATGTAGATCATGAGGCATGGTGGATTGACTAAGGTGCATCGTTTCACTTCACTGCCCATAGAGAGTGGTTCTGTGAGTATGAGAAATATGATGGTGTTGATGTCTTCTTAGGGGATGATAAGAAGGCTAGAATCATTGGTCGTGGAAAAGTAAAGTTGAAGTTGCAAGGTGGAAGGGTTAGAACACTTCTAGGTGTTCTGCATATTCTTGCATTGGCCAGAAAATCTGATTTCTGTAAGCAAGTTGGATGATGCAGGTGTAAGAATAGTGTTCGAGAAGGATGCCTACAATATGGTTCGAGGAGCACTGGTATTGATGCGGGGAGTTCGGATTGGAAATTTATACAAGCTGCAAGGTAGCACGATTGTTGATGGGTGCAACAGTTCTGTGGTTCTTGGAAGTGGAGCAGAAAATCTAGTGGTCTCTGGAGAGAAGACCATGTTGTGGCATCAAAGGCTTGGACATATTGGAGAGAAGGGCCTTCGAATACTTCATGGTAAAGGTATGTAGAAGGTATGAGTAATAGCTCTCTGGATTTTGATTTCTATGAAAATTGTGTATATGGGAAGAAGAATCGGGTGAGTTTCCCCTCTGGTGGTAAGAGGGCGAAATAGATATTAGAGCTTGTGCACAATGACATGTTTGGACCTGTGAAGGTTCCATCACTGGGTAAGTCTATGTAATATGTATCATTTATAGATGACTTCTCAAGGAATACATGGATATATTTCCTTAAGAAGAAATTTAAAGTCTTTGACAGGTTTAAGGAATTCAAGGCTTTGGTGGAAAACTAGACAGAGAGGAAGATAAAGGTGTTGAGGACAGATAACAATGGAGAGTTTTGCAGTAAGGATTTTGAAGAATTCTATAAGAAGTGTGGTATAGCACAACAGAAGACTTCTCCATATACACGTCAGCAAAATGGAGTTGCAGAAAGAATGAACAAGATGTTGATGGAAAGGGCAAGAAGCATGCTCAGTGGTGTCGAGTTAGGACAAGAATTCTAGGCAGAGGCGGTGGAGACAACATGTTACCTAGTCAACGGATCACCTTCATCAGTGTTGGAGGATAAAACTCCACAAGAGGTATGGACTAGTAAGAAACCCTCTTTTTCACATCTGAGGGTATTTCGATGTGATGCATCTGTACATGTTCCAAATGAGAAACGAACAAGTTGGATAGTAAATAAGAAAAGCGCATCTTTATTGGGTATAAGGATGGTTTAAAAGGTTATAAGCTTTGGAACCCAGTAACAAGGAAGGTTGTGTACAGCTGAGATGTGGTGTTCAGAAAGGTGAAAGATGTTATTAAACATGAAGTCCAACCAAAGGAACCTGAGAATATAGAATTTGAGCTAAAGGAGGAAGAATCAGACTCTACAACAGAGGAGGAATTAGAAGATGAACAACCACAAAATCCAGGTGTGAGAAGATCAGTTCGAGAAAGAAGGCAGCCAGAAAGGTATAGTCCATCTGTTTTCTGTTCAAATTTTGCTTTATATATTACTGATGATGATCCCAGAACTGTGAAGGAAGAAGTAGATTCAGAGGATGGAAAACTCTGGAAAGAGGCCATGGTTGATGAAATGGCATCTTTGCACAAAAATGAGGCTCGGGATCTGGTGGAGTTGTTGGTTGGAAGGAAACCCATTGGTAGCAAATGGGTGTTCAAGAAGAATACAAATGTAGAAGGAAAGGTGGAGAAATACAAAGCTCAGTTGGTAGCAAAACATTATTCCCAGGTGCCCAGAATTAATTTTGGTGATATGTTTTCTCATGTTGCCAAGGTAACTTCTATTAGATTACTTTTATTTGTTGTTGCTACTTTTGATTTTGAGGTAGAACAGATGGATGTGAAGACAACATTTCTTCACGGGGATCTGGAAGAGGAGATCTACATGAAGCAACCTAAAGGCTTTGCAGTGAAGGGTAAGAAAGAACTGGTATTCAAGTTAAAGAAGTCTCTGTATGGGTTAAAACAGTCACCAAGGACGTGGTATCAAAAAATTGATACATTTATACGGGGACTTGTCTTCACCAGAAGCAAAGCAGACCACTATGTGTATTTTAAATTAATTGGTGAATGTATTATTTATCCGGTCTTGTATGTGGATGATATGTTTCTGGTCGAAAATGACAGAAATTATCCAGGATTTGAAGACCCAATTGTCCTCCAAATTTGACATGAAAGATCTTGGTGCTGTAAACTATATTTTGGGCATGGACACTAAAAGAGATCGGGCAGAGAGGAAGCTTTGGTTAAACCAGAGGAAGTATGTCAAGACAATAGTACAAAGGTTTAATATCTAGGATAGTAATCCGGTGAAGGTTCCTATTCTTGTAGGTGTAAAGCTATCTGCTGAACAATGTCCCAAGACACAAGAAGAGGAAAAGGATATGTCCCATGTTCCATATGCAAGTGCAGTCGGTAGCCTGATGTATGCAATGGTTTACTAGACTAGAAATTGCACATGCAGTGGGATTATTGAACAGGTTTATGTCAAAACTAGGGAAGGAGCATTGGACAACAATGAAGTGGGTTTTCAAGTATTTGCATGGCACTAGTGATTATGGTTTGTGCTACCAAGGAAAACCAGGATTGGACAGAGTTTTGGATATCCATGGCTTTGTTGATGCAGACTAGGCTAGATATTTAGATTAAAGAACATCTACAAGTGGGTATGTGTTTAACCTATTTGGAGGAGCAGTGAGTTAGATGAGTAAGAAACAATCTATAGTGGCACTATCAACTACAAAGGCATAATACATGGCAGTCACTCATGCAAGCAGGGAAGCACTTTGGTTGCAGAGATTGTGTTCAAGTATGGGGTTAGTACAGGGAGCTATAAGGATAGACTGTTACAGCCAAAGTGCAATTTTCTTGGCAAAGAACATTTCTTACCATTCAAAGATAAAGCGCATTGATGTTCGGTATCACTTTGTGAGGGATACGATAGAAGACAAAAAGGTGTTGCTAGTAAATGTGGACACTTTGAAGAATACTCCAGATGCATTGACAAAATTTGTGACCTTTGAGAAGTTCTCCTAGTGTAGGGAAACAATGGGTGTTTCAGGGCTGAAAAAATGACTAAGCTCTCCTGTGGCCCCCTGTGGAAAGAAAACAAGTGGGAAAATGTTGGGTTGTGTTATATTGTTTCCACGACTAACCCACGTAGTGAATTGGGGGGTTAGGGGGGGGGTGAAGCCCCCCCTTCATTGCATCAATTGCACAACGGGGGGTTTAGGGGGGGTGGGTAGCCCCCCTCTATGGGGTCTAGGGCAGCACCCTGGGAAATTTTTTTTCGACCCTATATTAGGTTGGGTGAACCTATCTATGGTTTTCGGTCCATGGTTTTGGACGCGATGGTTTTCGGTCCATGGTATTAGATGCTTCGACATGTATAAATATGTATTATAACATTGAAAGGAACATAATGAAAAATCAAGCTGGTAGTCCCGGTTTTGGGATCCAGGGGAAAATCTCTGTGTATATGTGTTTTATGTGTTATGCTCTCGCATTGTTTATTTTATGTGTTTTAGAATTTGTATGCAGGTAATTTCTGTATGGGATTAAAACCTACAAGATGTATAACCTGAAGATGAAAGATGGAGACTCGGTGACAGAGCATTTGAATGCATTGAATATATGGTAAGTCAGTTATTATCTATTGATATTAAAATTTTAGATGAATATAAGTGCATCAGTTTGTTGTGTTCTCTACCAAATTTGTGGGATAGTCTAGTTATTGTAATAGGTAGCAATGCAGCTACCTTGCAGATTGATGAAATATTCCCATCCTCACTGACAGAGGAGATGAGAAGGAAAAATATGGAGAGCAAGAATGGTGATGCCTTGTCCATATGAGGATAGTCCCAGAATAGAAACAAAAATAAGTCATCAAGTGGGAGATCTAAATCTAGAGGGAGATCTAAATATCTAGGAAAACCTGTAAAGGTGTGCTAGAAATGCGGAAAGGAAGGGCATTGCAAAAGGGATTGTAAATCTAAAGCTCATGACAAAGGAAAGGGAACTATTGATGCTCCTTCTGCAGAGACAAACAACACCTCAGATGAAGGTGGGGATGTGTACTTGGCTTCTTCAAGTACACATGTAGATCATGAGGCATGGTTGATTGACTCAGGTGCATCTTTTCACTTCATTCCCCATAGAGAGTTGTTCTGCGAGTATGGGAAATATGATGGTGGTGATGTCTTCTTGGGGGATGATAGGAAGGCTAAAATCATTGGTTGTGGAAAAGTTAAGTTGAATTTGCAAGGTGGAAGGATTAGAACACTTTCAGGTGTTCTACATATTCCTGCATTGGCCAGAAATCTGATTTCTGTAAGAAAGTTGGATGATGCAGGTGTAAAAATAGTGCTCGAGAAGATACCTGCAAGATGGTTTGGGGAGCATTGGTATTGGTTCAGGGAGTTCAGATTGGAACTCTGTACAAGCTACAAGGTAGCACTGTTGTTGATGGGTGCAACAGTTTTTTGGTTCCTGAAAGTGGAGCAGAAAATCTAGTGGTTTCTGGAGAAAAGACAATGCTATGGCATTAAAGGCTTGGACATATTGGAGAGAAGGGACTTTGAATAATTCATGGTAAAGGTATGGTATAAGGTGTTGTAGCTTCCATTGTTATTTTAGTCTTATTTTCAGTTTTATCACAAAATGAAACGAAAATCAAAAGAAATGAAAAATCAAATCATTGTCTAAAGGCCGTGTAGGTTTAAGAGGAGTGATCAAGCAATAGCTTGATAAGTACGATAAGGTGTGCTTCAGGGAAACAATAAACACGAAGGTTAATTAAGGTTCAACCCCCGTAATTGACCGTGACGTTAGCATGGTTGACCACAATGTGTGGCCTGAAATCACTATGGGGATTCAACCTCAATGAAGCTCCCATATATTCTTTACCCCCGAAAAGTTTAAAAGAAATAAAGTGTTTTATTTGATTGGATTTTGAATGTGAACCTGCGAGAATATCTGGGCCTTTTGATCAACAAGCCACATATCCAACGGTAATCACACAAGTTAACTAGAATGGGTTTTTTTGGAGACCTGATGCGACGGTGTACCCGCGAGAAGGTTTGGGTCATTTGATCAACAGGCCACAGATCCAATGAAAATTAGGTGGGTAACTAATCAGACATGACGTCATATCAAACATAGTTTAAATTTATTGAAGTCTGGGCCAATCTTAGCTGTCCATCCAAAGAGACGGGATCTAGTGGATATCGGGTGGAAAAGTAATTGGATTTTATCGCGAAAATGAGACTCGATAGATTATTAACTGGCGGTTTATATTTCCGATCGGGTCCATATGGGAGTCAGCGGAGCATTGAAAATGAAGACGCAATAAGGTTTATTTAAAAAAGGTTTAAAGTATCATGAGTTCCGAAGGATCGGACCATTGACTGAATGAGTGGTCGGATGGTTCACGTACAATGAAGGCGGACCTGATGGGTTTATGAATCAAAATTTTAATTCTTTTTAGTTCCGTGGTAAACTAATGTTCCATGTAAATTAGCCTATTCCACTGTTTACGCAAAATAGCCAAAGTTAAAGGTGGATGAGTAAAACTCCAAAGATAGGTGATTGGTTGGGTTTCCCTGTGTTTTGGTCAATCAAAACACTCCTGATACATACATCGGCCCAGGTCCATGCACGGGGTTTTGTCAAATACAACTTATTATGATTAAAACAATTTAATCATTATTAAAGCATCTACAAAGAGACTTCACCAACAGCCAAGAAACAGAGCCGGAAAGCTAATTGTCATCATCATTTTCTAACTTTCATTACTTCCTATTATTCTATGTTCTTTATAATGAGGTGTCTTTCACCCTCTTTGTAATGTTCTGTAATAATTTTTACTCTAGATAGTTAGGAAAATAGTTAAGAAGTTTGACAGTTTTGGTGATCACCAACTGCCTTATAATGTATAGAAAGAGGAAAATTTGCAGAGAGGGGGTTCGAATTTTGGAGAACCTGGATACTAAGCCACTGAATTCCTGATACAACTGTTGATTAACGAAAGAATCAGAAGTTTTCCATACATTGTTGGGTATAATTTTGTGTCTTCTATGTTATGTGTCATCATATGTTTTCTTCCTTTAAGTATGATAATGAAGCTGCAGGTCTTTATTTTCTTATGTAAATGAAGTTAAAATTCCTTAGAAGAGCTCTCCTATACTTGAAGTTCCCATCTCTGCAATTCATCTAAGTTACGGATAGTAGTTTCTGTGTAAGACAACATATTATCTATAACTTCTCCAAGTGTCACAGATAGTAGATCCTATGTAAAACAACATATTGTCTATGACTTATTCAAGCTTTCCTCATTCATCATTTATATTCAATAATCAAATGGAATTCTGATATTTTTCTTTTCACCTAAGTATTGAGGTTTTAAAACCAGATTTCCCAGGTCCTTCAATTGAGAACACAACATACAATTAAGTGATAAACAAGTGACAAACAAGTGAAAATAATCATAATTATTAATGTCTTAAGCACAGTTTCTACACAGCCAGGAAATTGGTTTCTTAAGGTACAATATTAATTGGCACCGTTTCCAGGGAGAGAAGATAAGAACACTTTTCGCTGAGTTTTTAATATTTTCCTCTAGTTGTTGAGTGAGGAGGAAATATTTAGCTGTTTTGAATAAAAGCAATAATTATAGTTCCAAAAGGCGACCCCACAATAACAAGAACCACAACCTGCAAAACAATTGAATAAGAACACTTTTCCCTGGGTTTATTAAGTTTGAAGCTGATTCTTGAGGGTGACAAGTTTCAACAGTTGATTGTACATTCACGCCTCTGATCTTCACTTTGGATTTTTCTTTTCTGGGATTTAATGGCTATCCCTGCATTCTTAGCCAATAAATTTAGGCCACTAGATTTTATTGCCATCACTGGCTATCCTCATCATATGCCTACATTTCATGAGTGGAATGAGTATCTCACAAGCTTCAGTGGAAATGAATATGAAGATCTGGTTCAACACCTTCAAGAGTTTCATGAATGCATGGAGCAGCAGAGTATCATTAATGAAGATGTGAAGATGAAGTTGTTTATGTTTTCTTTGGACCAAGAAGCTAGGGTTTGTTATAGGTCTCTGCCTTGTTCAAGCATTTCATCTTTGAAATATTTCAATTCAGTACTCAATTCTTTTTGTAGAACTTCTTATGCACACAAGTTTGTTTTTGAAGGTTGTTGTGAATATTATGATTCTAAAGAAACTTTAAAAGCTCATGATAATCCTACTAAAGAAACTAATGATTAGGTTGATAATATATTAAGCATTCAGAGAGGTTATAGACATGGGCAAGTCTCTGAAAGTAATGAACTATCATTTTCTCAAAAATGATGTGGAAAGGTTTTTAAATTTTTTTTCTTCATTAACCTCACAAGCAGAGAATTGGTTGACCCTGTTCCAAGCAAATCAAGAGAGCATTCAAATGGAGAAAAGTTCAAACATGCATCAAGAATTTCTGCCCAGTAGTCGAGAAGAGGGGGAAATAATTAAGTTGCAAATAAATCCCCAGAGATATTATTTTGTTAAATTTGATGGTCCTCCTATTTATAACAAAAATGGTTTAGATGAGGAATAGGATGAAGATCTTCAAGTTCAACAGTTGGGTGTTGGACATAGAGAAGAAAACTAGCAAGTGGGAAATGTTGGACAACAATATGTTGAGCCATTTATCATAGAAAAAGGGGCTATATTATGTAAAAAGAGAGTTGATAAATAGATTGTATGTCATTGCATTGAAGAACACAGTGATGCCCATGGATCAGAGGTAAACAATCTATTTGAAGTTGGCCATATGTCATATAGTGATGTGAAATTTTTTCTTTTTCTTCCTGAGGTCATAATTACAAATTATTTTCAATCAAAGCTTAGAGATGAGAAGTGGAGACATAAAAGTGACATTGATCATTTTCTTAAAGATGTTGTTGATTGTTCTATTGAGCATATTATCCCAATAGAAGGTTTATTCGAGCAAGAACCTTCATACATATAGACTTTCTTTTTTGGAGCTGATCAGGACCATATTTTTTCTTATACTTTTGAAGATCTTGTGGCAGATTACATGGAGAAATTTATTAACAGCTTACAAAAACCATTTTGTAGATATATTCCTAATTTTTGTTGTGAGCTTCCCTTATGCATAGTTTATTTTTCGTTCAAGATGAATGGTATTTTTAGAATTCATTGGCAGAATGGTTCTAGATCAGGCACTCAAATGCTAACCTGGTACCATTGGAAGATTGACTTCACCTGATGGAGATTAGTCATGCACATAGGTAGGAACCTATACATAAAAAATCTTAGGTGTTGAGTATTTGGTTTTCAGTTGCAGTTCTTTAGTTTAATTTTAGTGGATAAATAAGGGTGACTGTCCCAGTTGGAAACTAGTTTGTAGAGATCTGAATTCAAGAATGTCAGGTTTCAGTTTTTCAAATTTTAGGGTTTTCAGAATTTTGGATTCCATGCCCAACTAAGGCTACTGATCTACGATTCTTAGCACTTTGCTATCAAAGCACAAGAATCCTATCAGTGTAGATACCGAAGTGAATTCAGTGTACACATGCCATAGAATTTGAATTGATTACAATATATAATTCCATGCCCAAGGTGAAGGAACTGATCTATGGTTCTTAGTGCTTCTGTGGAAAAAGCACTATCCCTAGGTGGAGCTAGATGTTGTAGCTTCGATTGTTATTTTAGTCTTATTTTCATTTTTATCACAAAATGAAACAAAAATCAAAAGAAATGAAAAATCAAATCATTGTCTAAAGGTCGTGTAAGTTCAAGAGGCGCGATCAAGCGATATCTTAATGAGTACGATGAGGTGTGTTGCGGGGAAACAATAATCATAAAGGTTAATTAAGGATCAACCCCCGTAGTTGACTGTGATGTTAGCATGGTTGACCACAATGTGTGGCCTGAAATCACTGCGGGGGTTCAACCTCAATGAAGCTCCTGTATATTTTTTACCCCCATAAAGTTTAAAAGAAATAAAGTGTTTTGTTTGATTGGCTTTTGAATGTGAACCCACGAGAAGATCTGGGTTATTTGATCAACAAGCCACAGATCCAACAGTAATCGCACAAGTTAACTAGAATGGGTTTTTTTCGGAGATTCGATGTGATGATGTACCCGCAAGAAGATGTGGGCCATCTGATTAACAGGTCACAGATATGACGAAAATCGGGTGGGTAACTAATCGAACATGATGGCATATCAAACAACATTTAAATTTGTTGAAGTCTGGGCCAACCTCAGCTATCCATCCAAAGAGATGGGATTCGACAGATATCAGGTGGAAAAGTAATCAGATTTTATTGCTAAAATCAGACCCGATAGATTATTAATTGGCGGTTTATATTTCCGATCGGGTCCGTATGGGATTCAATGGAGCGTTGAAAAGGCGGACTCGATAAGATTTATTTCAAACAGGTTTAAAGTCTCATGAGTTCCGAAGGATCAAACCATTGATTGAATGAGTGATCGGATGGTTCACATACATCTTAGGCGGACCAGATGGGTTTATGAATCAAAATGTTAATTATTTTCAGTTTTGTGCTAAACTAATGTTCCGTGTAAATTAGCTGATTCCGTTGTTTAAGAAAAATAGCCAAAGTTAAAGGTGGATGACTAAAACTCCAAGGAAAGGTGATTGGTTGGATTTTCCTGTGTTTTGGCCAATCAAAACACTCTACATACATACGTGGGCCCAGGTCCATGCATGGGGTTTTGTCAAATACAGCTCATTACGATTAAAATAGTTTAATAATTATTAAATCATCTACAAAGAGACTTCATTAGTAGCCAAGCAATAGAAACGAAAAGCTAAACTTCATCATCATTTTCTAACTTCTTTTACTTCCTGTTATTCTATGTTCTTTAGAATGAGGTGTCTTTTATCGTCTGTGTAATAATTTTTACTCTAGACAATTAGGAAAATAGTTAAGCAGTTTGATGGCTTTGGTGATCACCAATTATCTTATAATGTATAAAAAGAGGAAAATTTGCAGAGAGGGGGTTTGAATTTTGGAGAACCTAGATACTAGGCCACTAAATTCCTGATACAACTGTTGATTAATGAAAGAATCATAAGTTTTCCATACATTGTTGGGTATGATTTTGTGTCTTCTCTGTTATGTGTCATCATATGTTTTCTTCCTTTAAGTATGGTAATGAAGTTGCAAGACTTTATTTTCTTATGTAAATGAAGTTAAAATTCCTTAAAAGAGTGCTCCTATACTTGATGTTCCCATCTCTGCAATTCATCTAAGTTACAGATAGTAGTTTCTGTGTAAGACAACATATTATCTATAACTTCTCCAAGTGTTAACTTCTCCAAGTGTCACAGATAGTAGATCTTGTGTAAAACAACATATTGTCTATGACTTATTCAAGGTTTCCTCATTCATCATTTATATTCAACAATAAAATGGCATTCTAATATTTTCTTGTCACCCAAGTATTGATGGTTTAAAATAAGATTTCCAGGGTCCTTGATTTGAGAACAAAACATACAATTAAGTAAGAAACAAGTGACAATCATCATAATTATTAATGTCTTAAGCACTCTGTGTACTATGTATCATTTATAGATGACTTCTCAAGGAACACATGGATATATTTTCTTAAGAAGAAATCTGAAGTCCTTGACAGGTTTAAATAATTTAAGGCTCTGTTGGAAAACTAGACATAGAAGAAGATAAAGGTGCTGAGGACAGATAATGGTGGAGAGTTTTGCAAGAAGAAATTTGAAGAATTATATAAGAAGTTTGGTATAGCACAATAGAAGACTAGTCCATACACACCTATGAAAAATGGGTTGCAGAAAGAATGAACGAGATGTCAATAGAAAGGGCAAGAATCATGCTTAGTGGTGTTGGGTTAGGACAAGAATTTTGGGCAGAGGTGGTAGAGATTGCATGTTACCTAGTCAATAGATCACCTTCATCATCCTTTGAGGATAAGACTACACAAGAGGTATGGACTAGTAAGAAACCCTCTTTTCACATCTGAGGGTATTTGGATGTGATGCATATGTACATGTTCCAAAGTAGAAAAGAACAAAGTTGGATAGTAAATATGAAAAGTGCATCTTTATTGGGTATACAGATGGTTTAAAGGGTTAAAAATTTGGAGCCCAGTAACAAGGAAGGTTGTGTACAGCCGAGATTTGGTGTTCAGAGAGATGAAATATTTTATTAAACATGAAGTCCAACCAAAGGAACCTGAGAGGATAGAGTTTGAGCTAAAGGAGGAAGAATCAAACTCTATAGCAAAAAAGGAATCAGAAGATGAAAAGCCACAAACTCTGGTTGTGAGAAGATTAGTTCGAGAAACAAGGCAGCTAGAAAGGTAGTCCATCTTCTTTCTGTTCAAATTTTGCTTTATCTGTTATTGATGATAATCCCAGAACTGTGAAGGAAGTAGTAGATTTAGAGGATGGAAAAATTTGGAAAGAGTCCATGGTTGATGAAATGGAATCTTTGCAACAAAATGAGGTTTGCGGTTTGGTGGAGTTTTTGGCTGGAAGGAAACCCATTGGCAACAAAAGGGCATTCAAGAAGAAGACAATGAAAAAGGAAAAGGGGAAAAATACAAAGCTCCGTTGGTAGCAAAAGGTTATTCCCAGGTGCTGGGAATTGATTTTGGTGATATTGTTTCTCCTGTTACCAAGGTAGCTTCTATTAGATTACTTTTATCTGTTGCTGCTGCTTTTGATTTTGTGGTAGAAAAAATGGATGTGAAGACAACATTTCTTCACAGAGATCTGTAAGAGGAGATCTACATGAAGAAACCTTAGGGCTTTGTGTTGAAGGGTAAGAAAGAACTAGTATCAGATATTTTATACATTTATATGGGGAGTTGGCTTCACCAGAAGCAAAGCAGATCACTGTGTGCATTTTAAATTAATTGGTGGCTGTGTTATTTATCTAGTCTTGTATGTGGATGATTTGTTGTTGGTTCGAAATCACAAAGAAATTATCTAGGATTTGAAGACCCAATTGTCCTCCAAATTCGACATGAAAGATCTTGGTGCTGCAAACTATATTTTGGGCATGGAAATTAGAAGAGATTGGCCAAAGAGGAAGCTCTGGTTAAACCAGAGGAAGTATGTCGATACAATACTACAAAGGTTTAATATGCATGATAGTGAACCAATGAATGTTCCTATTCCTATAGGTATGAAGTTATCCATTGAACAGTGTCCCAAGACACAAGAAGAGGAAGAGGACATGTCCCATGTTCCATATGCAAGTGCAGTCGGTAGCTAGATGTATGTGATGGTCTATACTATATCAAAAATTGCACATGTAGTGGGAGTATTGAGCAGGTTTATGTCAAAACCAGGGAAGGAGCATTGGACATCAGTGAAGCGGGTTTTCAAGTATTTGCGTGGCATAAGTGATTATAGTTTGTGCTACCAAGGAAGACCAAGATTGGACAAATTTTTAAATATCTGTGGCTTTGTTGATGTAGACTCCACTGCTAGAAGGTCAGTAGCTTGATGAAGTTTCAAGATGAGTGCCATTGCAAGAATGAATGCCAGGTATGCCCCTATGAATCGGTCTCATATCCCTGGTTTTCCAAATCCTATGCCAAAGGTTGAATGGTTAGATGATCTTCCAATATTCAAAGATGAAAAGAAAGACAATGCTTCTCTTCATTTGGTTAGGTTCCATATGCATGTACACAGTCTTAAGGTTCAGTTCCTTGAAGATTGTCTCGTGAAGATGTTTATGACCACTTTAGAAGGAAAAGCATGGCCTTGGTATAAAGGCTTGAAATATGGTTCATTATATTTGCTTTCTAATTTCCATGATGTATTTTATGAGATGTATAAAGATTTTCATCCCTCCTTATTCCTGGTCAAAGATTGTTGTAAACATTCTATGAGTTTTGTTCAATATTTGGAGGATTGTTATGGTGATGATGAATTCATGGATGAAGAAATTTTAGAGGCTCTTCATAACAATACATTTCAACACCAAGAAGAAAGGATAACTTCCCATGAAATGCAACATGAAAACCGATAGGGGTTTGCTTATGAAAACCATGTTACATCCTCTGAGATTAATGTAAAGATGCAGAAAACTTGCTAGTCTTTTGATCATAAAGAGTATGAAAATCATTGCAAACACCAAGAAGCAATACTGGAAGATAGCTTTTATAACCCTCAGGTAGAGAAAAGGGTTGATTTTTTATGTCATACTTTGCAACAACTTACATCAAAGAATGATCATAATAATGAGGAAAATTACATTGTTTGTGGGAATCATTGAGAAAAGCAGTTGGATATCATATCAAAGGAATCTTGTGTGGCTGAGAATTAGTTGTTTGAAGATATAAAATGTTATGATGATCATCAAACTAATCATGTCTTTTTTGACCCTATAGCTGATTACATGGAAAAGATTTATTGTTCATATTTCCAGTTATATTTTCATCTTGAAGATTAGTTACATCTCATGCTGCCTCGGTTATTTCAGTATCATGTTTATTTTTGCTTCAAGCACAGTCAAGAGATTAAAGTGTTAGATCAGATCAATGACTGTCTACATTGGAATTTTCATGTTCCTTGAGCTACAAATGGAGGTTGCAGCTGATAGGCTAGGTAGGAATGTGCAAATAAGCTCAGGGTAGGTTGATTGAGCATTTTTTAGTATGTGTAGTTTGAGTCCCTCTTACAGAAATCATTAAATCTTGGGGAGAAGATTGGGCAGAATTTCATAATTTTATTCTAAAGGATGGATAACAGCACTGGAGTTACCGGTTCTTAGTGTACCACTAGGGCACACTATCCCTAGTGGAGCCACTGTTATCACCCAAAAATTTTCAAGACATCATTGTGTCAACTATGTTTTCGTCATGATATCAAGGAGGTCTAAAAGTCATTTTAGTCTTGATAAAAGGGTAAGTGATAGGGTTTGAAGTCTTAAAATGTCATCTTTCATTTCCGAATAAAGTCCTTTGGGTTCGCTTCATGGTCAAATAGGTCACATTTTCCATTTAGAAGTCATTCCATTAAGTTTAGGGTTAATGTTTTGCAATCATACAGGAATCCGCAATTTTGTAGCACATCTAGTTCAAAAAAGGTGATTTGTGCTACGAAAACAAGCTAATTTCGTGGCACACTATGAGGCAAAAATCTTGTTTTTCTGTTTTTAGTAGTCAGTTTCCAAGGGGGCTCTTGAGCAATTGAAAAATCATTTTTGAAAAATGAAAGAGGTTTTTCTTATAAAAATTCTTATCTACAAAAACCTCCTCCATTTTTTTAGTAGCTATCAGGGATCAAGAGATAGGAGCTTAGGAGTGCAACCTTCTTTTTTAGGAAAAGCAGTTGCTTTCCACTCCCTCATTTTGTCACCTCTCTCTCCACATTCGAATATCATTCCTTAAACAAGTTACCCAAGCTCCTCTTTGTCAATTAATTTTCAACCTTTGCATTTATCGATCAACTGCCACCTTTGAAAAATTAACTTTCTGACAAACAACTTGCTGTCCAAAAATCTCTTTACAGCTGTCATATTTTTAAGAGGGCAGTTTGGGTTATAAAGGGAAATTGCCATGAAGATGAAAGCATAAAAAGAAGTCTGTGTGTTTGTATAGGAGCCTATAGAGCTTTAATTGATCATGGATGACCTCAGCTTCACACAAGCTTTCATCCAGACAGGGTACATGTATTTCTACCAAGAGCTGCAAGGGGATTTGTGTGTTTCTTGGATTGTTTTTAGCTGTTGGTTTCAAAAGGAATTTTTAGGCAAATGAAGATGAGTTTCAAAAATATGATGGAGGTTTTTTCTAAGAAAATAACAAGGAAAAAAAACATCTTTCAAATTTCTCCCAGGTGCTACCAATTTGGAGATTCAGAGTTTCCTTTGAGACCTATTTTCAGAATTCAGAATTTTCCTGTTTTATACATGGTTTTATAATGCAGATTCCAGACAACGGAAACTTTTTTTCACAAAACTAAGAGAGATTTTTCTTAAAAACATTCTTATCTACAAAATCCTCCTCCATTTTTGTAACAACTATCAGGGATCAAAAGATATGAGCTCTGTCTCAACACCTATTATTTTGATGAAAATAGTGCAGAAAAAACAAGCTATGAAGAAATGGAAGAAAGGTTAAGAGCAAATAATAATGAAATTTCTAGACTAAGGATGAGAGAAATAAGGCATGCTACTGAGAAGACAAATTTCAAGAGGATAAAGGCTCTCTAGGAAGTTGAAAAAACTTCCAAACTAGAAATAGTTAGCAATGAAGCTCAATACTTTACTTAGACTGTTCTTGCAATTAAAGAAGCCAGATTTGTAAGGATGATGAATGTTCAGATGAGAGCTACTAACAGGAGATTGAAGAGACATGTTGAAGACCTAGAAATACAGTTAACAAAATCTGAAGAGAGGCTACAACAACCATGAAATAGGGTGATGAAAAAGGGTAGTAAAGGATATATCTTAAATCAGTTTTGATAATTAAAAAGAAGGTCATTTGTGAAGAAGAAAATCTTATAAGTTTAAGTTGTTTTCATTTTTTGTGATCATATCAATCCTTACGAAATTTTAAAAATCCCCAAACTGCAGGTTTTTGAAAACTGTGTTGGGAAAAGAGCATGCACAACAGTTTTGTAGCACGCAACGAAACTGCTAAAGGTGAACTTTAGTACTTTACAGATGTATTTTGAAGGTAATTTCTGATAAGTTTCAAATTTTGATGCTACTTGTAGACATATGAAGATCATAGATGAAATTTCAGATGGCAGAGATGTAGAAAGAATGGTTCAAATAAGTATTTCACAGTGACATAAAGCTGCACTATGAAAACATACTATTTTCGTAGCACAGTCATGTTTTATCCTTTCCTCCATATGTTCAGGCTTCCCTTTCTGCACAGGTGGAAAATGAAGTTTTAATGGATTACTAATACATGCCACATGTACACCAGCAAAACTACTCTAAGATAAGCATAAAGGATTAAGGGCCTTAAAAGGAGGAACTCTGTCTCCTTGTTTTTAGGACAGTTAGGTCATGACTCAGCAGGGTTTGCAACAACACTAGGAACATCATCAAGCTCGAAGACATGGATTGGCAGCTGATTAAAGAATGCATTGAAGTCATCAATAAGGTTGTTGAAAGCATGTTCTAGGAGTTCCACTCCTATTTGTACTAGGACTCTTAAAGACAACTAGTTGTCAAGTTGTAATTAAGTAGCTTGTTTTATGAATAGATATGTGTTAGAGAACCGAATTCCTGAGGGTTGGTAATTTCATTAGCAAAAGAAAGTTGTGTTATTGTAAGAAACTATGGTTTTTCAAACATAATATAGAGATCAGTTTGACTACTCAAGATTCACAAGGAGTTTATGTGTTTGATGTTCTTATGGCCTTTTTAAATTAATTATTTGCAGTGGTATGAGCTTATGATACTTATAATTCATTGGAAAATGATCTAACTTCCTTCATATGCTTGTAAACTGTGTTGATTCATTGTGTTACTATTTTATTTATAAACCTAAACTCTAAGTGCCTTGACTTCCATGTTTTTCTTATCATGTTGTTTTGTTGAATACTATACTGACTCCATAGCCCAATAGATGTTTGCTAAATCTTTGATTCAACTAGTTATAATTTTTTGTCCATTTTTATGTCTAGAGTTAGCCATCTAATCATTAATAAAAAATCCTAAACCTATTGAGAGAGCCCTGTTGGATAGGTAAATCCCCTCTACGGATAGAGGCGATCCCTACTAGCCCAGAATGGGTCTAGCAACAATCAATCAATGCTACTCTGCAAGTTCCTAGTTGCAATTAACAAGTGGGTAATGAACACCTACTTGGATTCGAACGCTATTTGTTTGATGAATAGATGCCGCTCTCATTCCTTTGCTCTGGTCGGTCACGATCCTCCACTATCCTCGCGGATGGACACCTACACGTGCAAAGAGAGAACAAACACAAGCGTGAAATCTAGTAAAAGAAACTATACATCAGTCAAAAAGGATGTAATTCACATTAACCATTATACGACAAATGAGAATGGAACCATAACAGTAGTCATCTCTCTTTTATTAATCAAAAACAGAGAAAGATACAACCAATGTTCTGACGCTGAGTCCTTCTCAAGAGGGTCTAGCCAGCAAGTCTCATAAGCATTCACCCTTGGAGGTAGATCTCCCAAGACAAACAACTCTCTCTCTCACACAAGGCAACAAGACTTCACAACCTTCTTTAAGCTCTCTAGCAATCCACACTTAACACACCAACTACCTATTAAGAGCAGCACTAAAGCACTATGAATTCCTCTATGTCAAAGTCTATATGTCAAAAACTAGCTTCTCATGGCAATGGTGGAGGCTTATATAAGAGAAGGAGTCTCCATGGATGGTGGAAGGATAGGCTTATCTCCAAGAAAGGTGGCTCATATGACGAACAGACATGCCATAGAAGGGAAGGCAACCTTTACAAAGCCAACAACCAGGTCTGGAGTCATCTGGAAGGCTGGTTTTTAGAACAAACTCACCCAAACAGGATCAGCGCGGGTGCATAACTGGACTGGCACACTGACATCGCATCCCAATAACAGAAGAGGTCTGGTCAGCGCGACTTAGTACAAGCAGAGGGTGCGCTGGCTATGAAATTCAACCAGCGCGGGAAACCCGTGTGCTTCTGTGCTGGCAGCGCATCAATTGCACTATCATCCGCTAGTCAGCGCGGTTATTTCAATAACAGTCGCGATGATCCAATAAACTTAGGCAAAGAGGGTTTTTTGGCCATTTCAGAGAGCATGAGCATGGTGGATTTGATTTCATGACACAGTAGGGAGACTGGCAAGGAGACAGTGACAATTTACTGTGTAACAAATGCCCCCTAAAGCATGAAGCCCGAGAGAGTGGGAGGGATGAAATGCTTTACAAAACTGCTGAACCGAAACACCACCAAGAAGAACCTGCACGTAGATACAACTGATATTTCAATTACATGTAGTCTAGGCATGGGCGCAGCCATCCAAAAGACATACGAAGAAGGTATGGTGTTCATTACCCACTTGTTAATTGCAACTAGGAACTTGCAGAGTAGCATTGGTTGATTGTTGCTAGACTCGTTCTAGGCTAGTAGGGATCGCCTCTATCCGTAGAGGGGATTTACCTCTCCAACAATTTGGCGACTCCGCTGGAGATCGAACCCAGAATCTCTGGTATGGATGCAGCCACCCAGCTGAAGAGACCATGATGATAAGAGGTATGGTCAAAGCCATCCTAAAAGACTCAGTTATGGGTGCAGCCATCCATCAATGGGTCATGTAATAATGATCCACAAAATCGCAACCCGGTCCACAACAGACTAGAACCAGTGTCTTGCGCTCCATCCAAACCCGAACAAGTACAAGTCCAAACATGTGAATACAGGAGTCAAAGTCAAACATTCTTGAACATCGTCTGATTACCAGCCAATGATGAAAGCTGTTAACAGACGCGAGAGGGGCCACCAATAATGACGATGGTCCTCAAGGTACTATAGGTACAATCCACGGCGTGCGAATGAATGAGCCGGTGTCGAACACCCTAGAGTCATCCGATCGGAGGCCAATGATGAAAACCTCGCGTCGAACACGAAGAACCTGCCATTGAGGCATGCAGGCTCCAAGGTACCAGAAGGGAGTCTCTAGGTCACTTTCCTGGATAATGAGCTGAAGTCGACAGGGAGTGATCTTCATCGAAACCAGAATCCCCAGCGGAGTCGCCAAATTGTTGGAGAGGTAAATCCGCTCTACAGATAGAGGCGATCCCTACTAGCCCAGAACGGGTCTAGCAACAATCAATCAATGCTACTCTGCAAGTTCCTAGTTGCAATTAACAAGTGGGTAATGAACACCTACTTGGATTTGAACGCTATTTGTTTGATGAAGAGATGCCGCTCTCACTCCTTCGCTCTGGTCAGTCATGATCCTCCACTATCCTCGCGGATGGACACCTGCACGTGGATACAACTGATATTTCGATTACATGTAGTCTAGGCATGGGCGCAACCATCCACAAGACATACGAAGAAGGTCTGTGGTATGGATGCAACCACCCAGCTGAAGAGACCATGATGATAAGAGGTATGGTCGCAGCCATCCTAAAAGACTCAGGTATGGGCGCAGCCATCCATCAATGAGTCATGTAATAATGATCTACAAAATCGCAACCTGGTCCGCAACAGACTAGAACCAGGGTCTTGCGCTCCATCCAAACCCGAACAAAGTACAAGTCCAAACATGTGAATACAGGAGTCGAAGTCGAACATGCTTGAACATCGTCTGATTACCAGTCAATATTGGGAACTGTTAACATACGCGAGAGGTACCACCAATAATGACAATGGCCCTCAAGGTACTATAGGTACAATCCACGGCGTGTGAATAAATGAGCCGGTGTCGAACACCCGTAGAGTCATCCGATCGGAGGCCAATGATGAAAACCTCGCATCGAACACGAATAACCTGCCATTGAGGCATGCAGGCTCCAAGGTACCGGAAGGGAGTCTCTAGGTCACTTTCCTGGATAATGACCTGAAGTCGACAGGAAGTGATCTTCATCGAAGGTGGGCCATAATGTTTCCCACATCATCGACACGAGACGGAAAGAGACAATATGTTTTGGGTAAAATATCAGAGGGAGGTTGTTTCTTTTCAGAGGTCAACTTCTCTTGAACATATTGGCGGCACGACAGTGGAATTGGCAGTATTTGGCATCGATGGATCAGAGGTCATGATGACGAGGCAATGAGCAGATGAGAGGTCAAATAGGATTACCCAAACCCACGGAGGCAAGTGAAAAATGAGATGAGATATCCCCACACCGACACGAAAGCAGAGAAGTGCCATGTTCAAGAGCGACATACTGCCGACACGACAATAATTATGGT
>APFE031203066.1:0-10164 GCA_000404065.3 Pinus taeda | reverse complement strand
TGCCTATCATTTACTAATGTTCCACCACTCATCAACAAGTCTGATATATTGTTTTACATATGCCTAACTTGCTCTACAGCAACACTCTGTCTTCACATATCTATTTCTTAAAGCATAAATATCTCAACTCCATTGCCCAATGGAACAAACTATCCAGTAATTCAAAATGGCAGTTCTAAAGAAAATCATCAACCCACCAAAATTAAACAAACAAGTGCATCATAACTAGTCTAAAAACAGTCATCAAACTAAGCTAAAATTATAAAGAGAGAGCCCTCTCTGGTTACAGGTAGACTAGAACCTACAGCTAAAAGATTGGTTAGTGGTTACCTCGGCAGCCATTCCCTTGGGGGTTAAAGGGAACAACCTGAGTGATAACATAATGGCGACTCCACTAGGGAACTTTGGGATCTAAAGGTCTGTACATCTGCTAAGAAATCACACTCTGAATCTGAAAATCACTCAAGACACCTTTAAGCTGCTCTCATACATACCACTGTAGCCTTAAGGAAGAGCTGACTCAGATTTCCTTTCACCCTAAACAGATACACAGAGTCTTTAAAGCTCCTGTTCAGTCCCTTCTATACAAAAACCTTCATAAAACCGTATAGGACTAGCTCAGAAACTGGCTCCCAAGAAAGGTCTTCGGTACACCAGGGCTAATCCTGATCCCAACCCTCCTGCTGTCTTTGATAATCCCAATACAATCCCCAGACTAATTAGGAACCAGCAGAAACAAGGTAACCTTGCTGACTTTAGTCCAGAGGCAGTCCACCCCGACCCTGTCTCCACCCCAATCAAAATCTTATTCCGTTCCACTCCCAATTCCCCTAGCTCTCCATCAACATCTCAAAGCCCCCCACCCACATCCTCTTCCCCTACACATATTCCCTTGAATAGCACTGTTAATCCCTCCTTACCTGTTACCCCTGTGATACCCACTGCTCCTGTTATCCCAGTTGCCATTGCCAATCTTCAAAATCTTGTCAACATGGCTATGAGATATGCACCTCTGCAATTACCTGCCAATCCTGTGGCCTTACCTCAAGATTATCAAGCCAAAATCTCATATTTTGACTCCACTGGCCCCTATACTGCTATTCAGCATGCTAAGAGAATGCAAGACCATTTTGAAAATTATGAGATAGATGATGACACTGTGAGGATGAGAATATTTGTCCAAAGTTTAACAGGGGATGTAAGAACCTGGTTCAGATCACTTCCTGCAAACACCATTAATAACCCTGATGAGCTTTACCAATCCTTTACAAATAGGTGGGAGAAAAAGAAGGACCCTCTTCATATACTTGGGGAGTATGACATGATTAAAAGAGGCCTTCAAGAGACAGTTCTGGAATACTGTGCTAGGTTTAATAATGTATATAATGCCATACCTCAAAACCTGAGACCCCCCCCTGATTTGGCCCTATATAAATTTCCAGATGGATTTGACCCAGACATGGCTTACCAGCTAAAGGAAAGAGCCCCTCAAACCCTTGAGGAAGCTCAGAAAGTTGCTGTAACAGTTGAGGCAAACTTAATTGCTAAGAGGAATAGGGCTAGATTAGAAAAGAGAGTTGCCTTTAAGGAGGAACCCTCAGCCTTTGACCAGAAATTAGATGCCATAATTTCTAGTATGAAGAGGTTGGGTGACAGGGTAGAGTCTGTGGAAAGAAAGTCCTCATGGGAGGCACCAAATAACTCTAACAGAAATCCAAACTTCAGAAGGAATCAAAATCCTAGTGGGGGCAAAGCCAACAGTGATCCAGAAATAAGACCTCCATTTCAAGAAAACTATGCTGAAACATCCACACCAGAAGAGAAAGTGGATGACACCCATATCCACCTAATGGGCCTTGATGATGAGCACCATGTCTTCCTAAGTCAAGAAGATCATGAAGAAGAAGGCAGTAAACAGTTCCAAACAAAGTCAGGGGAATCATTTGATTTTAAACAAGGCTATGACACCGCTGTCTATGAGGTCCACAGACAATACAAACTAAGAAGTAGGACTGTAAATATCACACAACCTGAAAATACCAAGGATAGACAGCAGCCTAAGAGTGCCATAGTAGCAGAACCAATGAATGCAACTGATTCACTAACTAAGGAAGTAACAATTGAAGAAGTTACTGAACATATACAACACCCACAAACTACATCATCTGAACACTCCAATTCAAACAAAAAGCCTCAAGAGGTGATTGAGAAAAATAAGCCCCAAAACCAAGAGCAAACCTTACCAAATAAAGACAGGGGGCTCACCCATAGCACCAAAATCCAGGCTGAAAAACCCTTTGACTTAGAAGCTGAAATTGGGAAACTAAAAATAGCCATCCCTCTGGCAGAGCTAGCCAAGAATCAAATCTATAAACAGCAGATTGAGAAATCCCTTCAACTCACTCCAAACACAGATAGTGTAAATGTGGACAATGTCAATGTGTTGGATGACACCCCAGAATTACTGTTTGGTCCAGAGGTTGATGGAAAACCAGCAGGCACAGGGATTCTACCCTTTTATGTCAGCTTGCACGTTCATGATAAAATATTACACAATGCAATGTTTGACTTAGGCGCTTCTCATAACCTGATGCCAAAAGCTGTCATGGAAAGGCTGAATTTGGATATCACCAGGCCATACAAGAACCTGTTTTCATTTGATTCCAGCCAGGTTAAATGCCTAGGCCTGATAAAAGATTTGTGTGTATCCTTGGTCCAATATCCAAACAAAACAATCCTGATGGATGTTGTTGTTGCTGATATCCCACCCAAGTATGGGATGTTATTATCAAGATCATGGGGGGCTAAACTTCAAGGGTCCCTTCAATTGGATATGCCCTATGCTACTATTACAGTCTTTGGCCAACCCAAGAGATTGTATAGAGAGTCTTTAATGAAGTACATGGTCAGCACTACAGAGAAGCCTCAAAACTTCCCCATATATGCTGTCCATTCTGATATAGACTCATATATTTTATTCAATGACAACATAGGTCATACAAATAGTGTAGAAACTCAGATAATTGAAACAGATCAGCTGATTAATGAAGGAAAATTTGACAGGGAAACATCTGTTGAGTTGGAAGAAGAGAAGGTGCAAGAGGGCAAAACATGTGAAAATAAAAATCAGACATTCAAAACAAATCTGGATGGGGATAAACAAACAGCACCTCTACACACAAAGCTGATCCTACTAAATGAAAAAACCGCCCCAACAAACTCAAACTGCAGCGATGTGATTCAACCTCCCCTACAACATGAAATCCTGTGGTTCCTAGAATTTGATGGATCAGTCAACAAGCTAGGGGTAGGAGCTGGAATTTGGATCCATAATAAACAGAACAGCCATGCACAAGGCAGAGCTTATAGATTAAATTTCAAGTGCACTAATAACATGGCTGAGTATGAAGCCCTCCTACTAGGCCTGAAGCTGGTACAATCTCTACAGGCCATAAAAGTGTCAATACTAGGGGATTCAGACCTAGTAATCCAACAAGTCAAAGGCAATTTTGTTACCAATGACAAAAGATTAAGGTCTTACAGGTCTGCTGCCACTGAGCTACTAGAGTCCTTCACTGAATTCCAGATTACCAAAATCCCTAGAGCTCAAAACCTCCATGCCCATAGTCTGGCTACCTTTGCAAGTACCTGCAAGCTCCCTTTTGAGCCTCACCACTGTTTCACAGCTGAAATAAAACACAGACCATCTGTCCCAAACAATGTGAAGGACTGGCAGGTGTTTGATAGTGACACACAAATAAATAATTTTCTGACCTTACAAGAAGAGTTTTCAAGGCTAAACATAGACACTGAGGCAGCAAGGCAATCAAAAATACTCAAGATAGAAAATCAACTGCAAATTCATGATAAATATCATAACCAAATAATATCACCTGAAATAGCCAACCAAATGCTACATCCTACAATCTTCAACCAACACAACATACAAGGAATCAAGCCAGATGAATATGAGGATTTAAATGATTATGAAACAGAGGTGATAGAATTAAAGGATAATTTCCTTCCGATAGGCTTGGCCCCTTTGGAAGACATTTTTGACTCAAATGACATTCCCAATAAACCAAAACTGCAGCCCATAAACACTGCCATAGAAGAGCATAACATTGGGACAACTAAAGAAGCCAAAATCATAAAACTATCTGCTACATTACCTCCTGATCAAAAGCCCAAATACATTGACCTGTTTAAAGAGTTTCAGGATGTGTTTGCATGGAGTTATGAGGACCTTAAATCCTATGACACCTCTGTAATACAACACACTATACCACTCAAGCCAAATCAGAAACCCTTTAAACAAAAATTAAGGAGAATTAATCCCATGCTCCTCCCAGCAATAGAGCAAGAAGTACAGAAGATGTTTAAAGCAGGCATAATAGCACCAATCAGATTTTCTGATTGGATTTCAAACCTAGTCCCCACAAGGAAGAAAACTGGTGAAATTAGGCTATGTGTGGATTTAAGAAACCTCAACCAAGTATCACTGAAAGACAACTACCCCCTACCTAAGATGGACCACATTTTGCAGAGAGTAGTTGGGGCCTCAAGGATTTCCTTGCTTGATGGCTTTTCAGGTTTCAACCAGATTCTGGTCCATCCTGACGATCAGGACAAAAATGCATTTACAACCCCATGGGGAACCTTTAAATATGTCAAAATGCCATTTGTCTTGAAAAATGCAGGGGCCACATTCCAAAGAGAAATGGACATTGCTTTTGCTAAAGAGATTCGTGACTTTCTTGTCATTTATCTAGATGATCTCACTCCCTTCTCCAAATCTAACCAAGACCACTTAAAACATCTAAGGCAGATTTTTACAACTTGTAGGAAATATGGAATTTCCTTGAATCCTAAGAAATCCTTGTTTGGTCTGGAGGAAGGTAAACTGCTGGGTCACATCATCTCCAAAGATGGCATTAGAATTGATCCGGACAGAATCCAAGCCATCTTGCAAATGCATCATCCAAGAAATGTAAAGGAATTACAAGCCTTCTTGGGAAAAATCAATTTCCTGAGGAGATTTATCCCAAACTTGGATGAGCTAAGTAGACTGCTCAATAACATGCTCAAAAAGGACTCAAAAGTAAAGTGGACAGCAGAAACAAATCAAGCCTTTGAGGGCATCAAGTTTGCCCTCACCCAAACTCCTGTCCTCACCAACCCCCAGTTTGATAGAGAGTTCATCATATTCTCCTTTGCCTCCCAACACACAACTGTTGCAGTTTTACTACAGAAAGATGACCAAGGAAATGAAAAACCTATTGCTTTCTTTAGCAAAGCTCTAAGGGATGCACCCCTTAACTATCAGATCATGGAAAAACAGGCCTATGCCCTGGTCAAAGCCATTAAGGACTTCAGGATTTACATCCTCTATTCCCACATAATAGCCTATGTGCCAAGCCCAATTGTCAAAGATATACTTACACAAGAGAACTTGGAGGGCAAAAGAGGCAAGTGGATAGCAAGCATCCTAGAATTTGACATAGAAATAAAACCTACAAAACTCATAAAAGGGCAGGGCTTGGCCAAACTGATGTCTGAAACAAATTTCCAGGCCCTAGACATTAACCAATTAGACAGTGAACCGGAGCTGGCGACTGCAAAGATCAATGTAGCCTTTGAGCAATCCCCCTGGTACTCTAAGATCTGCTATGTATTGCAAAACCTGTGTGCTCCCCCAGGACTGTCTAAAACTAAGAGTAGGTTTGTAAAAATGAAAGCTTTAAAATTTTGTGTCATGGAAGGAAACCTGTTTTGGAAAAACCATGAGGGAATCTTATTAAACTGTTTAATGGAAAATGAAGCAGATCAGATCATGAGAGAATTCCATGCAGGAGATTGTGGTGGGCATTTGTATTGGAAATCCACTGTAGATAAAATACTGAGAGCTGGATACTATTGGCCTACTATGTTCTCTAATGTCAAGAAATTCACTACTGCATGTCATAAGTGTCAATTGTTTGAAGGGAAAAGACAACTACTGCCATTACCTCTAAGACCTATTGCAACAGAAAGGCCATTTCAGCAATGGGGCCTGGATTTCATTGGAGAAATCAATCCCTCGTCTTCGGGCCAACATAAATGGATTCTGACAGCAACAGACTACTTCACAAAGTGGATTGAGGCAATCCCATGCAGACAATCAAATGACTCCACCATCATTCAGTTTCTTGAGACCAATATCCTTGCCAGATTTGGATGCCCTGACAAAATTATAACTGACAATGCTGCTGCTTTCAGATCGAAGAAGATGATCAGTTTCTATCTTAAATTTCACATAACCTTGGGCCATTCCACTGCATATTATCCCCAAGGAAATGGCTTGGTAGAATCTTCAAACAAAAGCCTGGTGAGTATGATAAAGAAAGTGTTAGAAGAGAACAAAAAGAATTGGCACAAAAAACTTATCAATGCCTTGTGGGCAGATAGATTAACAACCAAAAGATCAATTGGGGTTAGCCCATATGAGTTAGTCTATGGACTAGAAGCCAAGTTTCCTTCATCACTAGGGATCCCTGTCATGAAACTACTACAGGAAATTCAAGCAGAGCCTAATGATATACAGAGGAGAGTGAACCAAATAATTTGTCTACAGCAAACCAGGGACCAAGTCTACAACAGAGTTCAGATCTTACAAGAGAAGCTCAAGAAAGCTTTTGACAGGAGAACCAAAGTTGAGGATTTCAATATAGGTGACAAAGTTCTCAAGTGGGATTCAAGGAGAGAAAATAAAGGAAAGCATGGAAAGTTTGATTCCCTTTGGAGAGGGCCATTTATCGTTCAAGCAATACAGGGAAACAACACCTATTTTCTCCAGAACCTTGATGAAACTAATTTGGATGAAGGTCCTGTCAATCGCAGGATGCTCAAACACTATTTTGAATATCACCCATAATTGCAGTCTGAGTTACCCTTTGTACATAAGCTGTTGTATATATCTTTTCATATATGTAAAAAATTGTCTTACAGTTTTCAGATAGCTGGCAGCAGTAGCTAAAGAAATCAGAGGTCCACCAAGAAGAGAGGTACAAAAAAGCATGTCAAAGCAGCAGATCTGAGAAAGTTGGCACACACAGTCAAGACCCAAGGCAATCTGACCTGCTATTCTTGGTCTTTCAAAAGAAAAACCATCCCCATGTGGAGCCACTGTTGGATACCTATACCAATAGGTTTCATATTTCATGATTGGTGATCAAAAGGACCAAATATGCTCTGCTTTGAATGCAAAGATCCCATATTTCTACAAGCAGACAAGGTGTCTCAATCTTGATGGGAACTCAATTGTGATGGATGATCCAACAGTCTAAACTGGATCATGCCATATTTTCAATTTTCATGTTGTAAAATAGAGAAGGAAATCTGTTCAAACTGTTAAATCTTGGCAGATAAGTAGCTAGGTAGAGAAGTTAAGGTTCCCAACTACTTAATCTGGGACCTTGGAAGGAATAAGGGTTGCATTAGATAGGAAATGAAAGCAAAAACCAGTGAAAAGAAAAAGGCATTTAAAGGGTTTGCTAGTCCAAATGCACCCTCCAAGAAGGAACAAAAAATGTTAGGAGAACTAGTTGGGTAGGTAGATGGGGTTGCAGAAGTGGTGTCCCTTCCAAAATCAAAGTTGCTGAAACATCTACAGGAAGAGCAACACACTGGAGCATGACTAACTCCCTTGTTTTCATCTGTATATCACTCATTACTAACACCCTTTCCCAAGCTGCACAGAGCACAGAAATTTACATCTTTGACATATTCTTATGGCTTTAAGAAGCCACATTTCTTGTGCAAAAATCTTTTCATTTTGATCTACTCTTGATTTCAATTTATCCTCAAAGAGAACTTGGTTGAACCAGCCCTCATCCATTTTGTTCCCTCCATATTGACAACTAACCCTACTACTTAGCTCCCTATACCCCATTATCCCTATTATTATAAACACCATGGTGTATAAACCCCAAAATGTCTATAAATATCCCTCCCCTAGTACTATAGCCATATGGTCTGTTTAAAAGGGAATCAAAATGACACCTGGTCACTTTGATGAACCTCCCAGGTCACCTCCTCTCATTCCAAGTCATTTTGATCATTTAACCCTTATTTGCAAAGAAAAATTCTATTAAAAGCCACTCCTACACATGACCCTTTGCAAAAGATGACTCCTAAAGGTTCCCCGCCCTAAAAAATCCTTTTTCCCCTTCTCCGCCTAAAAAACCCATTGTCTAAAGTCAAAAATTAAATTTTAATTAAAAGCGCGCGGGCAAATAAACCCACAAAACCCAAAAACTATAGTTTACCCCCCCCCGCGCGCCTGTTAAATTAAAATAAGACGTCAAATCAATGGGCGGGTCCTACTGCACAAACCCGCCGGCATGTCCCGATCTCCGCCAGCCGTTCGATCTCCCGCCCCGCCATCCAACGGTGGGCGGTTGATCCGCCTGAGAACCTGCCCGATCTTTTGCGTCCGGGGGATGGGCGGTATTACCGCTGTACCCCTGCCACGCGTCAGGCGCGGGATATGTTTGCTGCCCCCCCCTCCAAACCACTTACCGCCGGAGGGCCTGCCGGGGAGACCGCTTACCACCCTCCCCCTCACGCTGACGTCACACCTCCGCCAGCGTGACGTCACCCCACCTTTTTACCTCTGCCGTGCATCCACCTCACCCGGCCCCACGCATTACTCTGACTACCCCGCCACCATGGCCATGCCACCTGAGCATCCACGCCACCTGGGCATCCGCGTCACCAGCCACGTCATCCCCTCCGTACCCTGGGCCCACCATGACGTCATCACAAAAAAGCGCCAATTCGCCCAAAATGCATAAAAAGGGCAAAAAACCGTTGTTTTTTAACGTTTGCTGCCGAATAACCTGGAGCTCAGCTGAAGGCGAATTTGATTTCCAACGGTCAGAAACCAAAAGTCATCCGCTACAACTGTTGCTACCTCCATTGTCGATTCAACCATACTCAATCCAACCTGTTCGATCACTGCAACTGCCCATACGCCGTTAAAACAGGTATTTCGCCGCAGGCACCCTCTTGCCCTCTCATTGTCCATATAAATCCTCTTTCCTGCTCAATTGCTACTGTAATTCAAGAAACCCTGTGGTTAAAATTCACCCTCAAAGCTGCCCGTGACACCTCTGTAACCCCTGCACAGAAAAACTGCCAGGGAAACCCGCGACAAGCTGAAACTCTGCCCAATTTTCCCAACAAAAGGGCAACTACAGGGCCCAGCCACAAGCTAAGAAACACTGCATTGCATCCTCCTTCACCTCTGATAAGCAAACCTCTGCAATTGACCAGCTATCCAGCTAAAAAACACTCTGCCACATTGAGACAGAGTGCCCCCCAGAACAGTTAAACCTGTGACAGCCTTTTAAAAACTTCCAAGACTACTCACTGCAGACAGAAAGCAGTATACCCCTTAAAACCAAGTTTGAGGCACAGTAAACTGCCAGCAAAGTCCAAAACGATGGAAGTTTCAGCTGCTTTGGATACTTTACCCCTTAACCCACCCAACAGAGACCTAGAAGCTATACCTTTGGTGGATGATGACGCTCTCATCACAGACTTTGTGGCACCAAGAAACCATTTGAAGACCTACTGTCAGCTAAGGAACACTCATTTAGACAGCAGTGACCTGTATGGGATATGGCAGTCCAATTTGCCCATTTACTTCCTGCCTTCTGTCAATATATTCCCAGAAATTATCCATCTGTGTGCAGAAAATTATGACCAGAATCTCAGGGCTGTGAAGTCTCCATCTGGGAGCATCCTTTTTCACATAACTCCAGACTCCATTAACCAGATGCTTAATTACAAACAGACCCAGTTGCTGTCCCCTTTCTCCATGGATTATTTGCTAGATGTGGGCTCCAGACTTTCCGCTCCAGAGATTGAAGCCATAGCCAGAAAATTCATGAAGGTAGACTGCCAGCCCTCTGGGCCACCCCCTTTCTCATATAAGGATTTCAATGAAGTAGGCAAGCTGCTGATAGACATGGTGACCTCTGTGCTGGGGTTCACCACTAATGAACATGTTGACACAACTGTGCTGGTCATGCTATCTGCATACAGCCCTATGCAGCCCCCTGATATCAAATACAACTATGCCAAGTACATTGCAGTCAAGATACATGATCAGTTGACTAG
>APFE031203061.1:4314-52325 GCA_000404065.3 Pinus taeda | reverse complement strand
ACATGGTATTGACCCATGGTATTAACTTGGAATGTAGCCTATTTAAATGGGGGAATTAAACCAGAATAGATCCATCTTTACTCTGGATCTACTAACCCCCGAGAGGTATCAAATATTGTGATATGAAAACTAGCATAGAGTGAAAAAATATTTGATCCGATCAAGAGTAAAAATGGATGTTGTAATTTAATGTATGTTAAACATTTTAGCTTGGTTAAAATAAAAATAAAATAAAATCAACTATTAATTTTATTAATTTTTATAAATTACTAATAGTAATTTTTAAGCTCTAGGTTTATGATACCCATGGTATTGACCCATGGTATTCATGTGAGCATAGACTATTTAAAGGGCAAATTCTATCTTAGATCCATCTTAATTCTGGGTCTACCAAGTGCTTAGAGGGATAAATAGATTTCACCCCCCTAAGAGGAGTGGTAGATGTGGAGTTAAGATGAATATAGGTTGGTTTTTATGATAATGAAGATATTAAATAGACTTAGGAAATTATATTGTAAAAGCATATTAAGGTGAATGGTTAAAGCATAGACATTGGACAAGTATATTTGTATACTTTTGTTTTAAACTGAAACAAATCTAGGGCTAAAAGGAATTGATTGATTGCACTAGTGTTCCTTCTATAAATTTCAAACATATGCTAGAGTAAACAGATTGTAATTTGGGTAATTTTTCTAATTGCAAACAGGAACATACTTGTGTATTGGCAGGGTGGTTACGAGGTCCCCCTAGAAGTGGAGTAAACATATTGTAATTTGGGTAATTTTTCTAATTGTAAACAGGAACATACTTGTGTATTGGCAGGGTGGTTATGAGGTCCCTAGAAGTGATGAATTTGAATTTTTCTTGGTTTTATATATAGTATTAGGTTTTTTCTCATGCTTTCTGTGAATGGCACGGGTGAATTTTATCTTATACCCACTAGGTTATTGATATGTAATTTCGATAATTTTGATTTCAAAAGATATTTTAAAGAAATGCAATGATTTCATTTGTGTATTCAATAAACACAAGATTTATAATTGAGTAAAATATTCGCCATGCCTGGTGAGAGATTCGCCAAAAAATTATATATACATATCATATTATTGATAAAATCGCCTTCCATTTTTCCTATATACCATGGATATTCGCCCATTTATTATACATGTAAATTTAGGGGGGTTTCTTAAAATTTTCCTTGATTGGAAGGGAACACATGAGAGAAGATCAATCACAAAATGGAAAGAAAGTTAGCTAACATTCCAAAGTGATGGTTAAACCAACAACACATTTCAGTAATATTCATACATACTTATACAAAATAGTCCATACATGCATGCGTAAGCAAACATATACATATATCATTTAGAGTAAACAAGATAGTTGAAATAGAATATGACATATGCATGAAACATGTTGGCTTTTTTATATTAAGAAGTGTAAGTTCCAGTCATATAATACATCCATTTCCCACAACTAGTTCTGACAGCGGAACGTTACAGTCACAACCACCTGCTCCTCCAAAGAGATATACTAGCTATGCATAGTGGAGAAGCCAAGGCTCATTACAATACTATCCAAGCTTTCTATAAGATACTCCTAGTGGAAGCTTTGCTGACCAAAAGCCTTTACAATGAGTTATGAGGTTCTATTTATGCAAAAGGTGGGGTGTCCCTTGACATTCCCCTTTGTGACCGTTTGTCTATCTTCATGACTCTTCAACTACTCTATGACTTTTACGTTCAACTATCGACACTTGAACTTCCACTTGACAAGATGTTACATACACTTTACACATGTACCAATATGAGACAAAATGGCTTGAGCAAGACATGCAAGACATCACTAACACTCACACCATTGTAGAAAACTGATGCCAAGCTTGGTCATATGTGATGGTGTCCATGCTCTCAATGGTGACATCGTGCTGAAATCAAACTCTTTCCTCCATTGCATTCAGGTATACTGATATGGCCCTTTTATCCAACTCTTTTGATAGCATGCACATCATCATCTTGAACATGGCTAGACTAGCAGCATACTGATGTACATTGTTTATGTTGATCTCAAAGTGTGTGTTGGTAACCATGCACATCAAATTTTTGAAGTACATGTTCAACTCCAATCAGACTTGCTTCTTTCCTTCCCCATCGTGAGGGTGCCAAATGGGTGGGATTGCATCCGTGTGCACAATGAAATGCATGTTGTTGAATTCCCTTGCATGCGATCAACGACACTTCTCACCTTATGTGCTCTGTGTTAGCTACTGGGATGGATCTATAACTTGTACGGGCACAGTTTCATCCATATGTGCATGTTGCACCCCCTGCTATACTTGTTCCTCCTGCAACTCATTCTCTAATCTATGCAGCTCCTGCTCTTCCTTGAGTTTCTACATTAGCACATGCAACTCCTTCTCTGTTCCATTCTCTATCTTCACACAATCTTCATGTCGCACCATCACCTCGTAACATCAATCTCCAAAGCTACTTTCATCATGAGTGGATCTACTTTGAACTTGCAGCTTTGCTCTGCCTCTGTGTTGTCAACAACCTTCCTCTTCCATTCATCACGTACAGGTGTGATTCCTTCTACGGTTGCTAATGGTGCTGCTTGTTGTGATGTTGCTTCCATATCATCTTGATGTCCTTCTCTATGAACAACTTGATGTCTTCATAGGTAGGCAAGCTCATATACAGTCGCTTGGCTGCAAACCCCATTGTGCTCTCAACAGTGTCCTTTGACTCTGTTCTTCTTAAGGCCATTGTACTTGTGTTACTGAGAGACAAACAAACACCTGTGATGCCTAGAGACATAGAAACACCCATGCCAAGAAATTTTTCAGTGGAAAGCCAAAACAAACTTGAGGATTGACTTGCAATATACCTGTGTGATTGATCGTGAAGGTTGCATAATTTCAGCCGGGAGATCAGGAGAGTGACTTCCAAAACTTCGCAAGGCATAGTCCAAGCTATCAAGAGGCTGACTGACTATTGGAACTGCGCAATTCATAGTCCATCCATGCCTATTGAGAACTGAACCTACACGATGGAACATGATCCTTCTAAGACTTGTTGTAGATTAGTATATAATCAAAAAATACTAACACAAATTTTCCAAGGAAGGGTTTGAAAATGGAATTCATTAAACCTTGAAATATAGAAGATGCATTGGTAAGGCCAAAAGGCATGACCAAAAATTCGTAATGACCCTCATGAGTTCTAAATGTTGTTTTCAGAATGTCTTCAATCTTCATTATGATTTGATGATATCCTGAACGAAGGTCCAACTTGGTGAAGTAAATTGTTCTATGTAATTCATCCAATAATTCATCAATGACAGGAATGGGAAATTTATCTTTAATAGTGAGCTTGTCAAGCTCCCTATAATCCAAACATATGTGTCATGATCCATCCTTCTTGTGCACCAATACTACTGGAGTAGAGAAAGAACTTTGAGTAGGTTGAATTATACGAGCCTCTAGCATTTCTGCATCCATATGTTCAATTTCACTTTTTGGGCATAACAATATCTGTAAAGCCTGATGTTTGGAGGAACACTTTTTGGAATCAAATGAATAGCATGATCATCATCATGAATAGGTGGGAGGCCTTTGGGAGTCTCAAATACCTTGGAATGGTTGTCCAAGACTTTTGGGAACCTCTACCGAACATAATTGTGCAAATATGCCATGTTTTTATATCTTTAGAAGCTTTTTCATGCCATTAGAGCTGATTATATTTCCTGGGTTCCCTGCAATACCCCTTAATTCAACATCCTTTCCTTTTGAATTTTTTTTTCAAGAAAAGTTCATGAAAATTAAAAGTTAGTGCACTCAAAGATTGTAGCCATTGGACTCTTAGTACAACATCAACACAACCCATTGGAATGGAAACCATTTGACTACTCAACACATATTCTCTAATGGATAGCTTGATATTATGGCACTTTCTAGAGAAAATTATGGTTCTTCTATTTTCAACCATCACTTGACACTCTGGTGTTGGATATAGGAAGAAATTCAATTCCTCTGATTCTTACAATGAATAAAATTATGGATACTACCCAAATCAATCAACACCATTACTTTTTCCTCTTTGATATGTCCTTCTATATTGATAGTTTGATGAGTGGTTATTCCAGCCAATGCATTACAAGATATGGTCTAATTCATTTCTTCTTTATCTAGTCTTTGTTCTTGGTGTATATCCTCTTCTTTTGATGTTTCTTGTTCCTTTTATTCTTCCTCTTCACAATCTATGTACAATAATTTCTTCCCAACACACTTATGACCTTTAGTGTATTTGCTATCACAACTATAACAAATCCCTTTTTCTTTTTTTTCTTCCAATTTTTGTGGTGTCAACCTTGTAGTTTGTGGAAGGCTAGGAGAAATAACACATCCATATTTATAGTTGTGATTGGTAGGCTTCCTTGTTGCCATAATTTTTCTTTCAATTTTTCTTGCCAACCTGAATGCACTCTCCTATGAATTGGGTTCCCAAAGGTGAACCTCATGTTGGATATTATTCTTTAATATCCCTATGAACACATCAATCTTATGCTCCTCTGGAATATATATTACCCTTCTATTCAATTTTTGGAAGTCCTCAATGTGCACCACCGTTGAACCTTTTTTTTAGATTTATCAATTGGCTAAAAAAGGTGTTTCTTTTTGTATACTCATAATGTGCTATCATTTCTTCCGTAAAAATTCCCCAACTGAAAATTTGTTGACAAACGAAAAGTCATCGATACCATACAAACTAATTGGGTTCCAAACATAAAGTCGCAATGCGTACCTTTTGTGTGTTTTACACATTATGGAGATTGAAATATTGCTCTATCTATAGTATCCATGTTACAGGATCCTTGCCATCAAACTTCCTCATATCAACCTTTTGAACATGGTGGGTCTTCAATGCAACATTAGATTCTATGAAATAATGACTTACATTTCTTTTGTTCTCATCATGAATTTCCTCTACTACTTTTTGGCCATTAGGAAGAATTTCTTATAGCAACTATGCCAAACCTCCTTTCAAACCTTCCATGTATTTCTTCAAATCTTCCATGTTTACTTATAAAACATCCATCTTAGCTTCCATGCCATCCATATTATCTTCCACACCTTTCTTTAAACCATCCGTATTAGCTTCTGTTACTTTTTCTGAGAGTGAAATTTGTTGCACTTGGTCTCGTAATTTTGATATATCATGTTCCATTTCTTCCTCTTCTTCATGAGTAATGCTAGAACTTTCAGATTTCTTACTACTTGTTTCCATTTTATTTCTTCGAGCCATCAACTAATGATAATTATGCTTCACTCTGTCCTTTTAATTCCTTCATACTAATTTTTCAAACCAAACTTATGCAAAATTTTAAAAAGACTACACACCTTTTTTGTCTTTGTAGGAGCTCGATATTGAATCTCTTTTATCTATGTAATTTCGGATCTCCAAGGTTTGGAATTTTGTCCTATAGTATCCCTATATTTCATCGTTCCAATCCATTAATTCTTATTACAATTGGATTCTCCAAGAAATATTTATCCCAAATCTCCCACGATGACCTTATTATACACTAGTTCAGTAGAGCGAACTTGTGTGAAGTGCCACGTGTCACTGTTTCGACCTTCAGACATGAAACAAATACATAGAAAACTAAAGTCCATCCTATTTCTATAATTTTTTATGAAATTTAAATCTGATTCTTAGGGAGAAATTTATGAAAACATTCCCCAAGTCACTTGTTTGAGATATAATTCGGGAGCTTGCAAAAATCCTAACTGCCTTGGATCATATATCTGAAAATATAGTGAGAAAAGACCTGAGATTTGTACTCAAGATTCATCAAAATGTATTCTCAAATGGGTTTTAATTTTGGCTTCGGAAAATTCATATAAATATATTTATAGCAAAACTACAACGATGACCTGTTTGAAGCAGCGAAATCCTAGAATCCAAAGCTCTGATTCCAATTGTTATGCAACCAACTCACAAAATAGAAGAATAGATAGAGAAACAACTTCAAAATAAGCCTCTTAGAGGGGGAAACCTCCTTTACATTACAAAAATGGAAAATTCTTGGATGATACAAATGAAAAATCTCCTTTCTATATATAAGAGTCTAAGGGGTCACAATAGAGTCAAAGTCAACATAACAACAATAATGTAAGGGCAGAACAATAAAAATAGTGGGATTCCATGGGGCACAATAATAACAATATGGGGGAAACATGGGAACAACAATAACAATAAGGGGCTATAATGACAATAATAATAAGGGAATACACTAGTATTATAGGGACCTAATATTTGGGCCCTCAACGAGATCACTATGAAGGACAAATTTCCTATTCTCATCGTTGATGATCTACTTGATGACTGAATGGTGTTCAATTCTTTACCAAGTTATACCTTCGCTTAGGAAATCACCAAATACGCATGAAGGAAGTAGCCATTCCCAAGACTGACTTCCGAACTTATGAAGGCCATTATGATTTCCTGGTCATGCCATTTGGTCTCTGTAATGCTCCATCTACTTTTCAAAGCCTTATGAACCACCTACTGAGACCATATATCCATAAACTTGTTCTGGTCTTCTTTGCTGACATTCTCATCTACGACATAACTAGGGACAAACATCTTTAGTATGTAGAATAGATATTAAAACTCCTATGTGATCACAAATTATTTGTCAAATTATCCAAGTGCTCTTTTGGCATGGAAGAAGTCGAGTATTTGGGACACAGTGTGGGCCGTGAAGGAGTGAGGATTGATCTAAAAAATATTCAAGCAATGCAATATTGGCCCCAACCAAAAACCTTGAATAGTTTTAGGGATTCTTAGGTCTCACTAGCCATTATTACAATTTTTTCCGCAATTATGGTCAAATTGCTAGACACCTCACTACTCTTCTCAAGAAAAATTCATTTCTCTGGATTGATGCAGCTCAACATGTCTTCTTGGCTCCCAAACAAACCATGTGATCCACTTGTGTATTGGCCCTACCAAAATTCACCAAATCTTTTGTGATTGAATTTGATGCTTCTGGTACCCGTATTGGCATTGTATTAATGTAGGAAGGTAGACCATTGGATTTCACCGACTAACAACTTAGTGGCAAACATCTAGGTCAATATACCTATCAAAAATAAATGATGGTCATCTTACATGTAGTAGACACCAGGTGACCATACTTGTTAGGGAAACTTTTCCAAATCTGCATGGACCTTCAAAGTCGAAACTATTTTTATGAGTAGCATCTATCATCACCACAACAAAATAAATGTCTTGCAAAAATGTTGGGATATGATTATGAGATTATTTACATGAAAGGACATGACAATGTAGTAGCTGATGCTTTATTGTGCCGATTTGACGATCAGAGCACCCTGATATCACTATCTTTACCCATCCTAGAATGGTTTGAAGAGGCTCGCAAGAAATGGTTCTCCCACACATTTCTTTCCTAACTCATCAATTATTTTTAGAGAAGATCCTAATTCCTTAGCGGACTACTCTTGGTAGGATGAGATTCTTCACTACAAGGATCAAATGGTTTTATCATCAACATCCACCCTCAAAATGTGCATCTTGGATGAGTTGCACTTACCTCCAATTGTAGGACATTCAAAAGAGTTATGCTCGCACATGTCCTTCTTTCTTTTGGGCTAGTATGAAAATGACATTCTTACTTTGGTATCTCAATGTGATGTCTGCCAACACAACAGAGGGGATACAATTAAGTTTTTCGGAACCTTACAACCATTTCCACTCCCTGCCTCTATCTGGATGAATGTTTCCACGAATTTTATCACTTGTCTCCCAAAGTCAAAAAACAAATCAATAATCATGGTGGTTGTGGAAAGAATTTCTAAATATTCTCGTTTGTGCGCTCTACCACACCCATTTACAGCCACATTGGTGGCTCAATTTTTCATGGACTAGATCTTTGAACTCCATGGCATGCCGATTTCCATTATTTGTGATCATGACCCCACTTTCACTAGCAAATTTTGGCAAGAAATTTTCAAACTACAAGGCACGCAATTACAACTAAGTACCACCTATGATCCCCAAACTAACAGTCAAACAAAAGTAGTCAACAAATGTTTGGATACATATCTAAGGTGCTTCACTTTAGAAAAGCAACATCAATGGGTACAATGGATACCTTTAGCTGAATGGTGGTATAATAATAACTATCATGAAGCCACCGAGATGACTCCATATGATGTAGTGTATGGCCAACTCCCACCTTCACCTATTTCTTATATCCCTGGATGTTCTAAATTACTGGAAGTTGATCAACTCCTAAAGAATTGTTCCACCATGATAGCTCATCTCAAATATAATCTACATCAGGCACAAAACCGAATGAATCAACAAGAATACCAACATTGTTCCCAGTGCAAATTTCAAGAAGGGGATCAGGTATTTCTGTGACTCCAATCATATAAGAAAAAATCTCTCAAAAAAAAGGGTTTCTAGAAGCTAGCACCGAAATTTTATGGACCTTATCAGATAGTTCAGTGCATAGGAACCATCTCCTACAAACTGGCCTTGCCACATACTTAAAAAATCCATCCAATCTTCCATGTACCATGCCTCAAGAAAGTGGCGGGGAACAATTCCAAAGTTTAAAAAAGTCTCCTGAATTGGATGAGGAAGACTTACTTTGGCTCCAACCAAAACAGGTCCTCAATACTCCTAAAAGACGTCTTTGTGACTGCACGATCAAGGAAGTCCTCATCAAGTGGAAATAAACCTCTCTAGAATATACGACCTAGGAATGAGCCACCATTCTTCATCAGTTTTCGTAGCTTCATCCTTGAGGACAAGGCTTGTTTTGATGGTGGAGGGCATGTTAGGGTCTAACCCTAACCCGTTTATTTATGTAATAAGCGTAATGGGCCAAGTCATAGTCATAGTTAGTTATAGAATCAATAAATCTCGTATTAATAATTGTAAGTGGTTGACCTGCATTAAAGAAAAGGGACCATAGTAGTTGTAAATGGGTCATAGTTAATAAATAAAGTGGTTAACCCGTGTTATGTAAGGAACCACTAGTAGTTGGGCTTTTGGAGGTCATTTAGCTATAAATAGTCTTATTTAGTATGGGAAATATCATCAAGGCTTATTTTAATTGAGCTCTTATCTATTGGAGGTTGCCCCTCAAAGAAGAAATTGAGCATTCAATATGTTTCTAAATAATAAAATAGTTTGCATATTTTCTTATTTCATGTGATAATTTTGTGTTCTAGAATATATTTCTTCATATTTTTGGTATTCTAGATTTCTCGTAGGTCAAGAGCATAACACAAGATAACATTCTTGAGCTCACTTCTCTCTAGCACATATATATTGTCTCTAAACCCAACCAAATCATCTATCATGAGAAAATAGTCCACATCATGTGTACCTGCACCACTAGCTATACCTGTACCTATACTACCTATACCTATACCTATACTACCTATACCTATACCTATACTACCACCTATACTCTACTACAACATGTGCACAATGTCCATGTACCTGACATCTTGTTGCCCTTCGTACAAGATCTTATCATGTAGATCTGTCCCATAGGAACTCAAAGATGCTATACAATTTACCTGTATCTGCCTGCTATGAGCATTTGCATCAATGTTCTCCTTTCCATTGATGTAACTGATCTCAAAGTCAAAGTCATTGATCGTGGCCAACCATCTAGCCTCCCTAGCATTCAAATTCGGTTGGTCAAACAAGTGTCTCAACCCACTGTGATCATTCATCAATACAAACATCCTGCAAACAATTTAGTGCCTACACATTTTCAATGCATATATGATCATAGATAGCTCAAGATCATGAGTCAAAGATTTCTTCTCATGCTCATTCAGATTTCGTGATTAATAGCATGCTATTTGTCCTTCATACATAAGAACTCCACCAAGTGCTCTCTTGCAAGCATATGTACATACTACAAACTCTTTGTCTAGATCCATGATATTTAACACTAGGGAATGTGTCAACAACTACTTAAACTGCTCAAAGTAGGTATCACACTCCTCTTTCCACTCAAAATTCTTACCTTTCCTCTACAACAATGTAATAGGATAAGAAATCTGTGAGAATTTCTTGATGAACCTCCTAGAATAACCTACCAAACCCATGAAGGATCTCACCTCATCTACATTCCAAGCAACTTCCCACTCCATGATATCTCTTATATTCTTTGGATCCACTAATATGCCCTCCTTGGAGACAACATGTCCCAAGTAATGAACCTCTTTCTCAAAGAAAATACACTTGGTGATCTTAGTATACAATTGATGCTCTCTAAGAAACCTCAACAAAGCTGCCAAATGGTCAACATGCTCTTCCTCATTTTAGAATACACCAATATTTTGTCAATGAACACAATAATAAACTTATCCAAAGAAGAATGAAAAAGACTATTCATCAAGCACATAAAGGTAGCTGGAGAATTATTCAACCTCAAGGGAACTACAAAAAAATCTTAATGCCCATACCTGGTATGGAAAGTTTTATTGTAAATTTCCTCCTCTTTAATGTGTACCTAATGATATCTAGATCTTAGATCAATCTTCGAGAACACTGCTTCCCGCTTCAGCTGATTGAACAAGTCATAAATCCTTGAAAAAAAATACATGTTTTTCATATTCACTTTGTTAAACTACCTGTAGTCAATGCATAATCTAAGGGTATGATCCTTCTCCTTCAAAAAAAATACCAGTACGCCCCAAAGTGATACACTTGGCCTAATGTATCCCTTATTAAGCATATGATTCAGTTGCAACTTTAACTCTACCAACTCAGGTGTGCTCATCCTGTAGGGTGGTTTTGATGTCGGAGTTGCCCCTAGTACCCAACTCAATAGAAAAGTCTACTTCCTTGTAAGGTGGAAACTCTGAAATATCCTTAGGAAATACATCTTGAAACTGTTGTAGAATTGGGTATCTGCTCAAAACATCTTCATCCTCAAATTTCTTACCTTTTTTGCTAGATATATGTATGACAAATAACATGCATCCTTTCCTGTGACTACGTTTGGCTTCCATAGTTGTCACCATCCTAACTTATGTGGATTTATACTTCCCCTATAAGACTCTTGGTTCCCCATTGTCATCCATGCACTCAATGGATTTTTCATAAAAATCCACCTTGGTCTTGTGAAGGTATAGCTATTCCATACCCAGAAACATACTATAGGATCCCAAGAGTAATAAATTCATATGTGTTGTGGTAGGCATACCATTCAAATCAAATGCACAAGCTCTTACCCAATGATGAACTCACTTCTTTGTACTTGTAGACAACTCCATTAACCAAGATTCTACATGCACTTATTTATTCAAACCATAATTATTCACTAAGTTAAGACTAACATAACTATAATTAGATCCTGGTTCAATCAAAATAGAAACAACTTGATCACAAAGCTTACTGTCCATCTCAATGATAGATGATCGATGGTCTGACTATTTGTTATCTAGTGCTGCATAGATACGAGATATGCTCTGACCAACATCCCCTACATTCTATGCCACCTATGCACTATATATCTAAGGCATACCACCCTGATTCTATGAAAAATCTCTCTTAAGTTGTTCGTTACTGCATTTCCAACACTCCAACCATCCAATACCATCACCTCTATTTTGTTGTTGTGGCCCATGTCCTTGTCTAGTGGCATTAAAATTCTTTTCTGGTGCCATGTTTACTTTCACTTTTACATTTTGAGGCCTTGTTCTTCTTGGATGTATTTTTCTCTTACCTTTATCCTTATCCTTCCCTTTCCATCCTTGCTAAGATTCATGCTTATGCTTTTATTGTCCATAGAAATGCTTCAATTTCCCAATAACTTTCTCAATTGACCAAGGCTCATCATACTCAATATGATCTCTAAATGCTAATGGAAAACCACTAACAAATAGTTGAAATTTAACCTTCTCATATTTAAGATATTGTACATACCTCAATAGCTTGAGGAACTTAGTCGTGTACTCTTCATCTCTCATTGACCCCATATTTAGCTCATATAATTCTTTGGCCTTACTATCGTAGTACTTTTCTGAAAAGTAATTCTTCCTAAAAATCCTCTTAAACTCATGCCAACTGAAGTCCTTCATCCTGTTGTCTCTAAATCGCTTCACATTTTCCCACCAAATATCTTCTTTATCATTCAGGCTAAAGATATCAATTCTCGCCTTCATGTTTTATGTGTACTCATGTAGCTCAAACAATATTTTCATCCCAAGTATCCAAGCCTCTGCATCTTATTGTTGCTTCAAGTCTCCATCAAAAGTATCTCACTTTTCTTTCTTAAAATCATTTGGAAAGTATCCCTTATAATGCCTCCTATAAGTATGATAATGGTGATTATCATCGTGCCTATCTGAACCACAACTAGAATAATACCTATACCCATCACCTCTCCTATTAGAGTATCCAATAATATGCCATCTCTAATCGTGTCATATGTATCTGAAATGTGACCATCCTGAGACCTACTGCCATATGGCCCATTAGTTCTATCCTCCTATCCTTGGTTGATCTGAAGTGGCCCCTGTCATTACAATTTTGACAAACTCTAAAAAAGTATTGGATTAACCCCTGCTTGTTTCTCTTGTGCCTACATGATTTTTTCATTGTCTTCCTTACAACTCCTTATTTCTTCCTTCAAGCTTCTCAATGTGTTTGTTAAATCAGAAGGGGTCGTAGCACCATTTTTGCTCATCTGATTCATAGGGGGAGTCTTTGTAGTCTACCCTATTTCTAGCCAGTTTGATATCTTTCTTACAAGTCATACTATGTCATCTAAACCAAATCAAAGTAAAACAACATACCTTAGTGAAATTAGGGGAGGATATCTTGTCTGCAAAATCAACCAATTATTTTAATACATGTATAACATAACCATAACATCATATATACATATAAAAAGTAGGTATATAAACAAATAAACATCATTCTAGCTACAATCAAGTCATCAATGCATGACCATATCAACCACATATATCATGACCTCATGTATGACAACAACAACCATACTAATGTACACTAACAATACGCAAGCATAAACAACATGTAACCAATCACACACTCATGATGACACACTTCACAACTACAACATCCTCCTTCACGTGGAAACATCACTACAACCATGACTAACATAATGCATATGCAACAAGAACATAGACAACAAGGATGCTTAACACACGTGCAACCAACATGAATGCTCGACCAACACATACTGCCCATCCAGTCTGAGGGGTGAACCATGCTCTATTACCACTTTGTAACACCCTCCTCCCACATCTACTCAAGTAACCGGCCAACTCTGGTAAACATGTGATGAGAGGCTACTATGATAAGATTCAACCTCCTATGTGATGTTAAGGAAGTGGAGTTGATGGGACCTTCCACATCAACAAGAGGACTCCAAGAAACCATACCAACTTCTCAGATAACAAAACCCTATGTCCCACTGAGCTTTCAGACCAATTAACCCCCAAATTGTTCCATGATATGGGCATGCATGCATCCAAAAGTCTGTGGATGCTCCCACAACATGGTATGCTAGTGTCGAGGGACTATTTTTCTTAGTGTTGTGCTAGCATCCCTAGGATTTGAGCAACTATTTCAGGTCCATAGCCTAGGTCGCTGCCCATAACTAAATGACACCTTCAGAACAGAAATATAACAAGGGAATGATGATACAATTGCAATTACTTGAACAAGGGCTTGACTGGACTGCTATTATCCATGTGATCTAGGTTCAGGTGTGACAAATGACCCTTCTAAGACCTTTTACTTCCATGATGTGTTAAATTGCATTTTTAAAAGAACATAAATGAATACATATGCATGTTATAAAGAAGAGGAATATGACATTCATCAACACATGAAAACATAAGCCGTTGATAACGAAGTTCGTCCAGGAGGGCCTACGTCTTCGAGCCACAGTGTCAAGATGGTGTAGGCTATTGCATTAAGTGCTATCCATAGTGATGATGTACATAAGTGACGTCGATATCATACAAGGAAAATTCCTTCACGCAGGAGTGGCTCCAAGAGATGTTCCACTACAGGAACTCTTAGTCAAAAAGGACTCCTATCAGTATGACATAAACTCATGCATGATGATGATGAACATCCCACCAACATGGCATAAAAGGGATCTCAATGAAATCATACACGGTGACACATGAGTATCCCATAAACATAACGACAAAGGGATCTCAAACAAGACATGACGAATCATGACAACAAGTACATCCCATAAATGATTCTGCATCACATCAAGCATGAATCACAAGACAAGTAAGAAACAAGATCCCACATCAAACATCAACAAGGATCAGTGCAGCACAATGCATAGAAAAAGATGTACACGGACACACTGCATATACCTCACATCTTGAGGCCATCTGAATAAAAGGATGTCAGACTACCGAATCTAGTCGTAACATCAATCTCGCATCGTCAAATCTCATGGAATGACTGCTCGCACATGAATGCTAACACCTGCACTCCAGTTAGAAAAGGGGACAAAAAATGAAATGAGCAAATGGAAAATTTGAATACACCATAAGATTTGTGGCATCGAATAGTGCATAATCGACTGTCAAATTTCTGAATTCTGAGAAAATGAAAGTCTGGGGCTCAAGGAATCTTTTAGATTCCCGCTAGATTGCTTAAAGATTCACTCCTCCCAGTCCTCTGCAAATCTGATACTAAGATTAGGAAACTGACTACGCCATTGGGTTCATGTCACTGAGAGGTGTAAGATCAACCTAAAATTTGTCAAATTTGGACACTGCAAAAATTTCACCCTCCTAGAAATTTCGCTCAATCATGGTTCCACCTTCACTAAATTAATTAAAAAAATTATTGCCTCAATTTTTGTGCATACTCTTGCTCCTCCATGCTTCGGTGCACTGAAAAATGATGGTTATATATAAGTTTTTGGTGCAGATTAAAAAAGTAATGTCATTTAGGTGGATTGGAATGAGGATGCGAATAGTAAGGAGGAGGTCAGGTGGTCAAACCTCAACCCCTCCACTTTAATACCCTTATTGTTTCAAAAAACTGAAAATTTATTTCTTTGTTGGGGGGTCAGGTCCACATTAGGTGGCTTGCCCCATAAGCTCCATATCTTTTTGGATGGTGTTGTATTAAAATGGATTGGGCACATTTATGGTATTGGTGTATGGTTGTTTCATGGGGCTGCCAGGTGGGGGTCGGCCCATGTGGGTTGGGCGGGTTCAATCCCTGCTGGCCTCCACATAAAAATGATTAACGTATGCTTATTGAGAGGCATCAGGTGGTGGGGTGCTGGCCTACCACCTCCTTTATATATATATATATATATATATATATATATATAATTGTTTAATAATAATAAGGCTATTTCGAAAATTCCAAAATTTGACCAAAGGTGTCAAATTAAACAGGCCACAAATTTGCCTGGAATTTGGCCAAAGTTTGCCAGATTCTGTCGGATAGAAAACTTCCAAATTTTGTCTCCATTAAGCCTACCCAGTGAGTAAAAGTCAACTAAAACTTTGGCTGGCTCGTTCTCCCTCATATGAGTTTGGATTGACAAACTGTTCACACCATTGCGATCAAGAGGATGAGATCTATGATATGGTTCTGGTTTGAAAGCATTCTGATCACTTTGATTTTTGAGCTTCCATAAGCCCTCTTTGTCCTGTGTGTGTCTCTAGAGTCATTAGGATCAATCCTCCCTACTGAGGAGCTTTTGGTCCTCCAAAATAATGAAAAATAATCTACAACTTCTCTATACCTTATCTACATCACAAGCATCTAAAAAGGCCTTGCTCCCATCTCCTTCACCTTTGTTCTTCGAAGCCTTAAGTGATGAGACAACACCTGCAACCTCTGCAACCTATAGTACATTGTTTTGAAAATTACATTATTTGAATTCCATGACCAACTAATGACACAAGCATCCCACACTTTCCACGAGTTTATAACACATACTTAGTGGTCAAGTTTACATCGAAATGGAAACAATACCCTAGATATGAAAACAAGGCCAACATATCATTGTTGCTTCAACAAGTGATGGAAAACACATCATCACTGTAACACATGATTTACAAAGATAAGGCCAAACAATTTTTTTTCCTTGACAAGTGATGGAAACATGACATCAGTTTCACTGTTTATCATGCAACTCAAAATAAGACCAGACATCATTATCACTGAACAAGTGATGGAAAACACATCCTCACTTTTACATTTTAAAATGAAACAAATGATTTACAAAAGCATGACCATGAAAAGATAACATATCTAGAAATCATTTTTCACTTATTGTTGTGAATGGATCATTCCCCCATGGTGGTTTTGCTTGTTGAACAATTGTTTCACCTGGTTCATGCCCCGCAACTTTGCTTTAAGGCACTTCTCTAGATGGAGCCTCCAACAAGTGGCTATTTGATGGCCATTTCTATCGCAATGACTATAGTACATATTCTTCCTCCAGATATACTTAACATGTTTCTTTACCTATTGTTGATAGGGTCTTTCATGCCTCCTCCTTTAGTGTGCTACTATTCTTTTCCAAGACTTAGAAAATGTATGGTTATGTAATCCACAAAAGGTACATGTTTTTCGATGCCATGTTTTACGTTCATCATTAACAACATGATTACAATCGAAATGAACATTCGAATATTGAGAGTGTTTATACATTTCCTTGTTGTCTCTGGTGTAAGTATGGTGATGAGAGCTTGCCTCATCTCTTTCCCTGCAATGGAAACTACCATGGGATGATGGGGATGTGCTCTCATCATTCTCTTTCCTTGACGATTTCGACGATGTCTCAGAAGAATCTGACACCTTTGAGCATTCTCCCTCAGTGTATCTCAAGTGTGTAAATTGAGATCCTTGCATAACCTCCAATGGTTTAGTTATGCCTTGGTTATTGACACCAAGTTTTTCTTCCTCCTCGTGTCTCGTCCTTGTAAGGAGCCTCATGTTTGTCCTTGTAATGATAATCTCCACATCTCCAACAGAAATCATACTATGTGAGGATGAAATTGAAAGGAAATCAACATCTTTTACATCCTTTGTCGATTTGGAAAGAACTGATGATGGCTTCTCATCATCTATTTTTGGTGGTTTGCTAGATATCTCGACGCATTCCCCAACTTCCTTTCTAACATATCCAAGTCTTATCTGACGGGGTAATTCCTCCACTTTGATGGGGTTGGCAATGCCTTGGCCATTGATGCCCAAGCCTTTTCCTTCATAACCCATTTTGTTCAACAATTTGGAGCCAATTCTTGTGGTATGATTTTCAAAAACAATGAAATCATCATCAGGAAACATAAATGAAGATGGAGAACTACTTTTTACCTCACATGGGTCATGCTACAGCTTTTCCAAGGCCTCGTCCTTAGCTTGCAGCTGTCGTAGCAAAGTTTATTTTTCATATTTCTCTTCATGTAGAAGCATCTTCAATTCAGGATTATCTATTTGAATACTTTGCTTGTTGTGCTTCAATTCATCCAGGGCCTCTTTCATGGCTTGAAACTGAAGTTGCAATCTCTCCTTTTCCTCTGTCTCCTTCTGTAGAGTTTCATACATTATTTCCACCCTTTTGGAAATTTTGAGCATTGTCTCGTACATCGTTTTTACATCCTCTGTCGCCACATGTTCCATTGTTCATGCTTGCAATTCACATCCACTGCTCTGATACCACTTGATCCAGGTCCGAGTGTGACAAAGGACCCTTCCAAGACCTTTTACTTTCGTTATGTGTTAAATTGCATTTTTAAAAGAACATAAATGAATACATCTGCATGTTGTAAAAAAGAGGAACATGACATTCATCAACACATGAAAACATAAGCCATTGATAACAAAGTTCGTCTAGGAGGGACTACATCTCCAGGCCCTGGTGTCAAGATAGTGTAGGCCACTGCATTAAGTGCTGTCAATAGTGATGATGTACATAAGTGATGTCACTATCATACAAATAAAATGCCCTCACGTAGGAGAGGCTCCAAAAGATGTTCTACTACAAGAACTCTCAGTCAAAAAGGACTCCTATCAGTATGACATAAACTCATGCATGGTGATGAGGAACATCTAGTCAACATTGCATCAAAGGGATCTCAATGCAATAATACATGGAAACACATGAGCATCCCATCAACATAATGACAAAGGGATCTCAATGCAATCATACATGGAGACACATGAGTATCCCATCAACATAACAACAAAGGGATCTCAAATAAGACATGACGAATCATGACAACAAGTACATCCCACATATGATTCTACATCACATCAAGCGGGAATCATGAGACAAGTAAGAAACAAGATCCCACATAAAACATCAACAAGGATTAGTGCAGCACAATGCATAGAAAAAGACATACATGGACACACTACATATACCTCACATCATGAGGCCATCTGAAGAAAAGGATGTCACACTGCTGAAGTTGGCCTTACCATCAATCTCGTAGCGTCGAATCTCATGAAATGACTACTCACACATGAATGCTAAGACCTACACTCCACTTAGAAAAGGGGCCGAAAAATGAAATGAGCAAATGGAAAATCTAAATACACCATCAGATTCATGGCATTGAATAGTGAAAAATCAACTATCAAATTTCTGAATTATGACAAAATGAAAATTTGGGGCTTAAGGAGTCTTTTAGATTCCCCCTATATTCCTTAAATATTCCCTCCTCTGGGTGCTCTGCAAATCTGCTGCTTAGATTAGGAAACTAACTATGCCATTGGGTTCATGTCACTGAGAGGTATAAGATCGACCTAAAATTTGTCCAATTTGGACAATACAAAAATTTCACCCTCTTCGAAATTTCGCTCAATCATGGTTCAACTTGCAATAAATTAATTAAAAAAATTATTACCTCTATTTCCGTGCATGCTCCTACTCCTCCATGCTTGGGCACATTGACAAATGAAATGTTTATATAAGTTTTTGGTGGTGGATCAAACAAGAAATGTTTTTTTGGTAGATTGGTATGAGGAGGCGAATAGTAAGGAGGAGGTCGGGTGGTCAAACCTCGACCGATCCATTTTAATACCCTTATTGTTTTATAAAACAAAAAATTTATTTCGTTGTTTGGGGGTCAATTCCACATTAGGTGGCCCACCCCATAACCTCTGTATCCTTTTGGATGACGTTGTATTAAAATGTCATGGGCGCATTTATGGTATTGGTGTATGGTTGTTTCATGGGGCTGCCCGGTGAGGGCTAGCCCACGTGGGCTGGGGGGATTCAATCCCTACCGGCCTCCACATAAAAATGATTAGTGTATGCTTTTCGAGAGGTGTCAGTGTTACTGAAATAGTGTCCACTCGGATGCTACTATTCCCACTAAGACTGGTAGCTATCTTAGAAACAAACAAGTAAAGTCTACTTTCGTTTTCCTTTATGAAAATAGATAAGAGTGGAACAAAGGAGACCAACCTTAGTCTTACACTTGATTTCCTTGTTTGATTCCTGTCCTTCCTGATAGAGCTCTTCCACTTCTTCTTCATCTACCTAGCTTCAAAGAGCACCTATGGAATCACAACAACATACTACTATCGAAGAACAAAGATCTATGTTCATAAATAACACAGGATCAGATATGTGTTAACCATACAAATGCATATATAAGCAAATATACAATAATATGGAGGAAAATTGGATAGCTTTATTAAGATCAAAAGTAGCAAGAGGATTACAACCATATATTTTGACCCAACATCATCCTCCAGTAGGAAAGCCCTTCTTCACCTCAAGTAAAGCTTATATCACCCAACACTATGAAGTTTACACCAGAAAACCAACAACACTTCTCTACAAGATACAAGATTCCAGCCTCTAGATCTCTGTGATGAGGGATCCATATATAGAGATTGTACGGGAGGTGAGTCATCTTCTGGGGTCTGGATTAGTGTCCCTCTCTGATATTCCTGATTCCACTTGGGAAATGATATCTCTTCTATCCCTTGGTCAAAAACAGAGAGGCAAGGTCATAGGGAACTTTGGAAGATTCCATGATCTTCCACCTCGGCAATTTGTCTGCCATTGTCCTTCATGACCATCACACCCTATAGAGGGGCATTCAGTATGCATCGCCCCTTTAACTGTGAGGTGATACTAGCATCGCACCCTCTGCACTGGGTATTCAGTATGGTCCAATTTTGACCATTTCTGAGCAATTTTTAGTGGAGAACTTCTGGGAGATGATGTAATCAACTGACCTTGTTCCTTTAGGTAGTGAAGCAACACTTTTAGGGACTTAGGAGCCCTCAGTATGGACATTTATGATTGGGGTTGTAGTGCCCAAAAATGTCTATAACAGTTGCCCCCTAAAGCATGAGGTTGTTAATCTTTTTATGTCGAGTGAAATGCTTTACCATAAGGATCTAAAGTTTTTTCGATCTGGGAGGTGACCTGTAATAAGATACAATACAATACATTATCTTGAAAACATTTTTTCATGATCTAGTTGAGGCGGGCATTCCCATGCTCAACTTTATAAATTCATTTTCATGTACATAGGACAGAAAATCATCTGTGTGGAAGACTGATGATTCAGACTCATCATCCTTTGATTTGGATGATCATTTGTTCAGCAATGATGTACATTTGATGTCTTTATATTCCTAAATATATCACAGCCCAGATGGATGAAACTAGATCCAGGGTCTTTAAAACTCATTCAATATTCACTTGGAGTACAAGTCGTTCCATGTGAAAAATATTTTGGAGTCGAACATGGAAAGACATCACATGATTACCAGCCAATGATGTAAGTTGTTAACAGGCGAGAGAGGAATCACCAATAATGATAATGACCCTCAAGGTACTATAGTACAATTCACATGGTGTGAAAAATTACTTGGCGTCGAACACCATGCAAAATCTCTCGGTCGAAGGCCATTGATGTAAACCTGTCACCGAAAGTGAGAAACTTGCCATTGAGCATGCAAGCTTCAAAGTAATGAAAGGTTGTTCATAGGTCAACTTCTTGGATTGAGCTAATGTCGACAAGAAGTGACCATTGTGGAGGCCCTAATGAATCCCCATCTACGATGAACGAAGCAAATGATTTTGGAGGTGAAAACGATCTAACGATACAGGGTTCAGGTGGCGGTCAATGAAGAATGGAGCATGAGTGTATTGCAGGTGGTGAGACACAGGTGAATAATCTGAATGACTTCTATTGACATATCGGTGACATTGACGATGGATTGGTGCGTTAACCCCAAATTGGATGGTGTGATGGACAAATGGTGATGACCAGTGAAGAAACAACCGAACCCGGCTTGGATGCGGAAGGAAAGTTGTCATGTTCAAGAGAGACTTGCTACCAATAAAGATTTTTCAAGTTTTCTTCCCAATTTTCCCCAGTCATTGCTGACGAGTACCTCTTTATTTTTGTCAAGCTTAAAGAGGATAACATATTCTTGTTCTATAATCTGGCCTTCAGGCGAACCTGTCGCTATATTTTAGTGAGTCTAGCGACAATGAAACTTGTTCTCGTCCATTTGGACGAGTTTGTCGCTATTCAGTTTTAATGAGTTTAATGACAAAGATAACTTTGTCCTTTTCAATTTTATAGAGCTTGAAAGGGACAGAAAGGAGACTCCAAAGATTATTTTTCGTCATATAATCCCTTAAGTCTAAAAAAGCATAAAATAATACGAAAGGGATGAATTTTCGATAGTTTTAACGAGCCGAACAAGAAAAGCACTCGATATTTTTGTGTAATAATCCCTCAAATCCAAAAAATATTAAAATATAGAGGAGGAATAGCACTTTCGATGACTTTAACGAGTTGGAGAGGCCAATCACTTGGCAATCTTTTCATATTTTATGAGTTAGTTGAGAAGAGCTTAAAGGAGACTCGTTTTCTAGGAATTGGTGATGATTTCGGGTAGCAGCTGATTCCAGGTAAGATTTGGAATTTTCCAATTATAGCAGTGTCATAAGGATGGCTAATAGAATCACTCTTCACAGATGTTCCTCGAAGGGGTAAAGAATCATATGGAGGTGAATGATCAGCTAAGAACAGAGTGGAGGTGATGATGAGAGAACGAACAAGGCTCAAAAGCTAGCGATAAGGCATTCACAATGGTTATTTACCGGTTCATTTTTTAATGAGCTTAAACTCTGGGGGAAACATTTGCTCATGACTTATGTTGTCTTTTTAATGAGCTTGAACTATGCGCTAAAACTGCTCGTGGTGGGTTTATTTTTAAATGAGCTTGAACCCTGCGGTAACACTGCCCGCCAGTTGTATGATAAGGATGTCTCATTCAAGATACCATTTTTTATGGGGCTTGCACCTTTTGTAAGCTTTGCCTCAGATCCTTTCTTTATGCAAGCTTGGAAACGACCAAACTTATGGGTTTAAAGGGTTAGAGGTCCTACAAATTTAAAAAAATAAATGGTCGCTCTTTGCTTACATGCGGAAAGGTTTGCATGCCCCCAGGTATAGCGAAAAATTATCGGGTTCCCATGAATGTTCCATCTGCGTAGCAGATAAAATGATTCCTTGGTGATGTCTACCAAAATAGACAAAGTTGAGTGGCGTAGAGATACTCCACTCACATAAATTTAATGAAGGTATATTATTCTAGCCTAATCCCATTTTCCTATGAGGATGGGTGTCTCAGACTAGTCATATATCCTCCTCGGAAACCTACTCTATACCCAAGGTTTTCCTGCCAAAAAAGACCAGGGTGCATGCCCCCTGGGTTTCAGTCACATCCTCCTGAATCACTCGCGCTCACCAGGTGGACGGACTGGACATCGATGAGACATTCCTTGCATGAAAAGACCATTTAGGGATGGCATTTGACTATTTGCGATGTGAAAACCAGGAAATGACATTTGGTCTACGAGCTTGACCATTCTGCCTTCGTGCGGAAAACACATTACTCTAAAGAGTGAGGAGACGACGGCTCCCATGCAATAAATATAGTGGCATCCAAGGAGTAGATTATAATCCAAGGGTCCTTGAACTACCATCATGTTAATGTGAATGGTTTTCCTTCTCAAAGTAATGGGCACATTTGGAAGGATCCCTAATGGTTGACTGGTTCCTTTGTCAAATCCTGTCACATTTCTCATTTCAGGCAAAAGCCATGGCAAACCAAACGCTTTCCAAGCAGTTGAGGAATGGATACTCACAGAAGCCCCTTCATCAATGATGGCTCCAGCCATGACCATTCTGTAATCTTGTAGAATAATTCTGAATGGTACACTAGCTGGTAAACAGGGTCTGCCTAGTAGATTCCAGTCGAAGGAAACGACTAGGTTGCTTGGTGGTGGGACCGAGTAGACGAATGGGTATGACTTTCATGAACTTCCTTCCTGTGATAAAGGAACATGTGGACTTCCCCCAAGTTCATCAGAGTATGTGTTTATGAAAAGAATTTGAATGGTGTCATTCTCTTTCTCTTCAGTGATGGTATCATTCGAAGATGAACACTCTAAAGGCAAGACCGGGTCAACTACCGCCTCGACCTTTTGACTTTCATTTGGTATGGATTCAAAGGGTTCATTTTCAATGATAGACGCTTCGGCTGACCACAATGATGGGCTAGTCAGATTTTCAACCAATGGTGGACTTGGGAAGAGTTTTTTATATCCAGGAGAGAGCCCTAGTGGTGAAGGAGGATGGTCATCCAAAACGATTTTAGCTTTGTGAAGGAAGGGACAGCGGTGGACATCATGACTGCCTTCACACAATTTACAAGGAAACCTGGGATTCCTTTTCTGTCCAGGTGTTTCACTTTCATTGGTTGATGGTGTGCATTCAACATGATCATCAGAGGTTGACGACACCAGATTGTGCAAATGAGGAGACCAGTCCCTTAAGATCCGTGGGATGTAGGGACAATCTCGGTGATAGTGGTCTCCATTGCAAATGACACAGGGAGGTTTAGGCTTAGACAGTGTGGTGTGAGGATTTTTGCTAGATGACGCTTGGTTGCCCCCTTTCGATTTTGGTTCCTTTTTCTTCTTTTCCTTTTTCTCTTTCTGCTTCTTCTTCTTCTCAGTCACTGGATTGTTAGCTTTACCAGGTTCATCAAGCGAAGAGGAAGGAGGAGAGGGAGAACCAGATGAAGTAGAAGGTTGGTGGGCAACTCTAGTATCATCTAGTTTCTGACTTGACTATTCAGAAATTACGGTATTCTGAATGACAGAGATAGAGAAGAGCTAGACAGGCAAACCAATCATTAACCCTCGAAGTGACAATGTGGCGATATGGGGTGCACCAATATCTCCCCAAGAGGAGAAGGGACTAGGATTTCCGCCAAGGGGAAACCCTTGGTTGGTAGAATCCATTTTTCTCAACCTAAAGACCAACAAGGGAATTTGTGATGTTATTCCAATTAAAATAAATTTTAGACGCTTTGACACAACTTGTTTTTTCAATTTTAAAGAGTCGAGAAAAAACAAAAGATGACTCTAGTCGCCTTTGATTTTTATTGAGCCTGAAGTGAAAAGTGCTCAGAGGACCTTTTCATTTAAGGAGTCTAAAAAGGAGCAAAATAAACTTCCCTGGAGATCTAGGCAGAGGGGATTACCAAACCAATTGCAAAACTGTAGAATACTTTTTACGATAGGGCAGTCAATCTTCCCGAATGTTGTGTTCAGTGCATTGTGATCGATAGGGCAGTAGACACGGCTTCCTAATGATAAAGGATGCAGCCTATTGTGGTCTCCCAAAATATAATCGACAGTACATGGGAGCACAAGTCCATACTAGAAATTGTCATCTCAGAGTGGAGGAATCACCCAACCAACAATGAAAAAAACAGTTACCAGGTTTTACGACGCTGGAATACATTTCTAGCCTAGACCTCTAGATGCTGTGTGTTAGGTTCCAAAGCGTTGTTAGATTCATTAAATTTATTTTAAGTTGATCTTGCTTTAAAAAATTCCTTTCAGGTTCACTGCATGATGTGTATACAATTCCTAAAATGCAGTCTAAGATGATAAAAAAATGTTTAATCTTCTTTTGGCAATGAAAATCCTAGCTACTAAGGAAAGAAATTTTAAGAATATTCCAACAAAGAGCACAGAGCACATGCTAAATGCACTGTCCTAAATCAAACCAAGTAGTCTAAATGCAAATGCACATGCATGTATTTGTTTCCATCCTTCTTAATGTATGAATGATGATAAGAAAGCAAAGTGAAAATCTGAACTATTTTCAAAGCGACAATACTCAACAAATTTCTTTTCAAAATGAAGTGAAGGTAAGAGAGACACTTTGCAATTTCGAAATGAAAATTGCTTTTTGACACTTTAAAAAATACTAATTTAAATCATATGCAATAGTAACTATATAATTGTCTATCAAGAACAATGGGATTGTCTTCTATGACTGAAAATGACAGCTACAACATTTTCAGATCAAGAAACGACAGTTCGACTATGCTACTTCTTTGCAAAAGAGAACTGAAAATGGTGCACAATACATAAAAACATTACAGTTCTTTGCAATATGGAGGCGGTATAATGTAAGAGAAGGGTGTTTTCACAGAGATACACTGACCACAGACAACAAAACTCCTGACTAGGACTGAAAATAGTGAGGAAAAACCAAAGTCTGAAGGTAAAGTTAACCTTCCCTAACCATCGCATCTGTCACATAGTGAATTCAATATGCAGCGTGCCTACTGCACTTGAGAAGTGTGATGCATATAGACTGCCTTGAAGGCACGGTGTTATGGTACCAATGCAAGACTTTGAATGAGTTTTTACTCACAATTTGCAATTCAGTTCAGGGATTTAGGCCGAGTAAGTGATGTTCAGTATATGTAAATCACAGGGGTTGATCTAAGGAGGTTACTAGATCCACCACTTAGGGAAATTAGACAGTTTGTGGATCGATTGTTTAATTCATAAACAAAACTCGGAGATAGACAGAAGTAGCATTGATCTACTTTGAATTTGTATAACAAATGCAATTCGAAGTCTAGCTGGCTTGGTTTTAGGCTCCGTCTGTAAGTTTATAAAGGAAACAAAGATAGGCTAACAAACAATCTAGTCACTCCCCAGCGGAGTCGCCATTTTGTTACCGGGAATAGTGTCCACTCAGATGCTGCTATTCCCACTAAGACTGCTAGCTATCTTAGAAACAAACAAGTAAAGTCTACTTTCGTTTTCCTTTATGAAAATAGATAAGAGTGGAACCAAGGGGACCAACCTTAGTCTTGCGCTTGATTTCCTTGTTTGATTCCTCTACTTCCTAATAGAGCTTCGCCACTTCTTCTTCGTCTGCCCAACTTCAAAGAGCACCTGTGGAATCACAGCTACATACTACTATCGAAGAACAAAGATCTATATTCATAAATAACACAAGACCATATGTGTGTTAACCATATAAATGCATATATAAATAAACATACAAGAATATGGAGGAAAACTTGAATATCTTTATTAAGATGAAAAGTAGCAAGAGGATTACAACCATATGTTCTAACCTAGCATCATCCTCTAGCTAGAAATCCCTTCTTCACCTCAACTAAATCTTAGATCACCCAACACTATGAAGTTTACACCAGAAAACCAACAACACTTCTCTACAAGATACAAGATTCTAGCCTCTGGAGCTCTGTGATGAGGGATCCATATATAGATGATTGTAGGGAGGTGAGTCATCTTCTGGGGTCTTGATTAGTGTCCTCTCTAATAGTTCCTAATTCCACTTGGAGAATGATGATCTCTTACTCATCCCTGGTGGAAAACAGAGAGGCAAGTGTCAGAGGGGAAGCTTCTGGAAGATTCCATGATCTTCCACCTCGCAATTTGTCCCTGTCATTTGTCCATTCTAGACCATCACACCCTACAGAGGGACCATTTAGTACATCGTACCCTTTACACTGGGAAGGTGATATGCATCTCACCCTCTGCACTGGGTATTCAGTATGGTCAAGTTTTGACCATTTCTGAGAAGTTTTTAGTGGAGAACTTCTAGGAGATGATGTAATCAGCTGACCTTGTTCCTTTAGGAAGTGAAGCAAAACTTTTAGGGACTTAGGAGCCCTTAGTTTATGGACATTTATGATTGGGGTTGTAGTGCCCAAAAATGTCTATAATAGCAGGGTGGTGGGGGTGGTGGCCCACCTCCTCTATATATATATATATATTTTAATTTTTAATAATAATAAACCCATTTCGAAAATTCCAAAATTTGACCAAAGAAGTCAAATTAAACAGGCCACAAATTCACCCAAAATCTGGCCGGAATTGGCCAGATTCCATCTGCTAGAAAAATTCCAAATTGTGTCTCCATTAAGCCTGCCTAGTGAGCAAAAGTCAACCAAAACTTTGACTCGCTCGTTCTCCCTCATACGAGATTGGATTGACAAACCGTTCACATCGCTGCGATTAGGACGATGAGATATAGGTCGTGGTCTAGTTCGAGAGGATACTGATCACTTTGATTTTTGAGCTTCCATAAACCCTCTTTGTTCGGTGTGTGTCTCTGGAGCCACTAGGATCACCATAACAGGCATTTTGTCAAACATATCGTAAATATGTAATCTACATGTGTAAACAACAAATCTAAGCATATGGGCCTCATAATTATCTGAGAATTTCTAAGAAGCAATGTTCGTGTATATCATTAGCCACATTATGATCTATTAGGTCATAGATACTTGGCTCATTCATTTAGAAATAAAAACATGAGGAAAACCATACATCATCATTGTCATAATACATGCTTATAAAAAGCATAATAACAACAGAAATATCAAGGATACGTCATCTATAAAATCCACATATAAACTAGTACACTTATACATAAGATATCAAGAAGAGAACCTCTTATTAATGAATGAAAAATCAAACCCAAGAAGGGGCTACCGCATTCCGCCTGACCATAGAATGGATGAGACAATTCTCTCTTCAACCATTTGACATCCTCATGCCATATTCCAAACATGAATGTGGGACTCAAACCAAAAGGACCAACCAGGGCATCTTTAGGCTAAACCACCTCACCCTCATCAATAGAAACCATGCTTTACCGTAATCCATCCCAGATCACTAGGCCAATGCAATAAACATGTAATAATAGGATTTACCATGATATCCACCATATCACTAGGCCAAACAAAACATGGATGCCACTGGATTTATCCACCTACACCGTGAGGAATTTTCATGTCTTCTAGTATCTCAGGCTTTACTGCAACCCACAGTCTGATCCAAGGATCACTAGGCCGTAAACCGAAACACCACCCTCTAGTATTTACCATATATCCTTCCATTCATCGAAAAGGATTCCTAGGCCTAATCAAGGGAAACCACCTCTAGGGTTTACTGTATATCCTGCCATTAACCATTCGAGGATTCCTAGGCCCACCGAGGCACACAATACCTGACTTTACCGCAACCCATAGTCGCGTTAATAGGTCACCAGACCAATGGCTTTATTGCAATCCATAGTCTGGTTCAGGGATCATTATACCATGTGTTCTTTTTTTCAGAGATCCACCCCACTCTGCTTTGAATCCATCTAGAAATCGAGCTCAACCAAAACATGAGAACCCCATCACACCATGGTTATATGGAAATGGAAAGGTTAGGCTAAAAGCACTATCACACCTAGGAAAACCCATGCCATAATGGTAAAGAACTAAATGCAATACCATGCATGCCAAATATAGCAAGGAAATCGCACATGCAAATTGATACGTGCAAAATAATCCTGTTGTAGCTACTTGATTTGGCTCTTCCTTTCTTCTGTAGGTTTTAACAACGTATAGAAATTACCTACATACAAATTCTAAAAGCAAAAAATAAACAATGGCGAGAGAAGAAAACATAAAACAGATATACACAAAGATTTTCCCCTAGATCCCAAAATTGGGACTACCACATTGATTTTTCATTATATTCCTTTCAATGTTACAATACATATATATACATGCCAAAGAATCCATAAACCCTAATCCATTAACCCTCGATTAGAACATAATCATAGTTCCCTTGACTGGATCTACAAAATCCCATGGGCAAAAAACCATCATGCCCAAAACAATGTGTGAAATCCATGAACAAAACCATAGGTAGGTTCGCCCACCTAAGATAGGGTCCAAAAAAACAAAATGGGGCACTGCACCTGATGCAATTTACAAGGGGGTCTCCTGCTCTCCCATCACCCCTCTGCATGTCGGTATTCATGGAAAGAATATAACACAAACCCAACATATTGCTCCTTCATTCCTCTTTCCTTGTTTTCCTTTCTTCATCCAATGGCAAAGTTCTCCAAGAAACTCTAAGTGTCTAAGAGTGGTAGAGAGGGGGAGAATAATGAGAGAGCTCTAAAACTGACCTAAAAAAATGTTATAAACTTATCCTTAGAATCCTTTTTATCAATTATACATCTAGTTTCTTCATTTTCTATTATTTTCCTTCATTTTCCTCCTCACATTCAACTTGTGAACTTTCACCTTCCTTTTCTCCTAATTTCCATTATTTTCATAAATAGATATGCCAAAAATTCCATTTTTCCTTTCCAAAGCCTTAGCCATTTCCTTTGCCAATTTCCTTAGCCATAATAAACCAATGAACACCCACACTAGGATGTCTTACCCAACATTCAACTTGGAATAAGTGTCCTCTCAATCGTGGTTGTTACAAAATCTAATATGTGATCTCTGGACCTGGGTTGTTACAAAATTTATATTAAAGTAACTTTGTGAATGACCATGGCATTGGTGAGTGCTCTAATACATTTACTGTTATGTTATTACTCTACTCAATGATGCGATAATTTATGTGGTTTGTGTTTTCACTTCTATATTCAATGATGTGAGAATTGATGCAGTTGCAAATTATTTAGATAGGCTCATGCACGGGGGAGGCTAAAAAAATTTCAAAATAATATTGTTCTGTGTGGGAGTGTTGGGGTCTTTTCATAGTGAGTGTTATGATACTAATGAATGATGTGGTAATTGGTGCAGTTTCATTATGCATAGGAGTATCTATGGGAGAATCGGGGCATCTTACACTATGTAACAAATGTGCATAAGGCTTTGTATTTCTAAATTATTATTTAGGAATGTTTTTTACAAGTACAAAAATAGTTGTACGAAGGTGGTTATGAAAAGCTAGCTATTGATGCGGTTGCAGAGCACTAATATGTTGATGCTTTGTTCAATGAGGCAAGAATTCATGTGGTTACAGGTTGTTTTCATAGGTCTCGCAGGGGTGGGGATAGGGCTAAGCAAATGTCAAACTAACATTATTATCTTTTCTTGTGCACAGTACAAAGAATGTGCGGGAGGGATGAGTTCCTTTACATAGAGATTATTGTGGTCATTATGAAAAACATTTATTGTGTGGAGGACAGAGTATGTGTGGGATATTTGACTCCTTTTGTGTAGACAAGTGTGTTAAAAAATTGTAATTTCAATTCTTGTGGAGAAAAAGTGTTGTGCGGTAAAACGAATGTGTAGAAGGCTTTGTATTTTTTAATTAGTATTTACCAACATTTTTCAAAAGTATGGAACTTTCTATATGAAGGTGGTTGTTGAAGGTACCTGTTTGGAGGTATCATGTGTGGAGTTTCGAATGTAAATTAATGGATTTATTAAGTGTGAAAGTAGTTTTTCGGACGAAGTTGTGTGGAGGTTATTATGCGTGTGCAGATGTTATGATAAAGTTTTGTTCAAAGTTTACTAGGATAATAAATATACAAATCTTGATGTCAATTAAGGGCATTATTGAGTGCAGAAGTAGTTGTGCGGATGAAGTTGTGTGAAGGTTGTTGTGCATGTGCAGATGTAGTGTGAAATTTTTGTGCAATTTTTACTAAGATAATAAATATACAAATATATTTTTTAATTCTTATTTGGGGACGTATTTCACAACCTGTCATATGTGCACACTTTCTTTATTAATCACTTAGTAGGAAGGTGTGTATTACTATGTTTCTACTTCCATACACCCATCCCCGTTACATCTTCTGCATATTATCTATTCTCATGATAAATTCTCCATTTTTACATATATGCATTTCTATTATGTTCAAAGTGTATGAAAATCATGTCTCTATATTTGATGTTTTAGTGCTTATGTGGTTTTCTAAATGCAAGAGAAAGTGTCCACTCAGTGAATTGAATGTTGAGATGACGTGTAATTATTTGCATCTTTGTTTTATATTGATCAGAGGACAGACATCGAGATGATGAAAAATATGGATGATGGTTTTATCTTTCTAGCATGTTTCAAATGAAAAATAGTAGCAGGTGGTAATTTGTAGGGAAATGAGACTACAGATATTTGAAATAGAAAGTATAGTAAGAGAAAAAACACAATTTGCAGTGATAGAAAAAACAAGGGTGTTGTAGCATTTTATCTTTGCAAATTGCATTTAGGAGCTTGGAGTGTTTTTTGAGATTCGATTTCCTTATATATGTTGTTATCTGTAGGATACAAAAGCTGTAAAATAGTGCAATCTTCTATATTGATTTTCCTATTCGCTTTTGGCAATGGTGCGAGTTTTTGGTTCATCAAGCTTTACTCCATAATACTCTGTAGTATTTTGTAAACATTCATTTTCTCTATGATAGTGTGAGAAATGAGTCTGTCAAGTTATTATTATATCAAATTTGCTTCGGTTTTACACATTAGTGGGGAGTAGTTGTGAATTTGATCCATTGTATAAGTTAATTGTTATTTTTGCGGTATTACTGATAAAAAGCTGTAAAATAGTGCAATCTTCTATATTGATTTTCCTATTCTCTTTTGGCAATGGTGCGAGTTTTTGGTTCATCAAGCTTTACTCCATAATACTCTGTAGTATTTTGTAAACATTCATTTTCTCTATGATAGTGTGAGAAATGAGTCTGTCAAGTTATTATTATATCAAATTTGCTTCGGTTTTACATATTAGTGGGGAGTAGTTGTGAATTTGATCCATTGTATAAGTTAATTGTTATTTTTGCGGTATTACTGATAGTTTTAGGAGTTTTAACTTTTATATTATTTTCACAGTTTTAAAATTAAATGTGTTTGTGTAGAATAAGGTATAGATTGCATCATGAATGCATGTTAAATTTTATGAAAAAATAGATGCTTTAGGTTATTCGTAAATCATATTTGGTTTGGTTTTCCAAAGTAGTGGGACCAATTGTGAATTTGATTTGTCATAGACAGTAGCTAAATAAAGGTTACAAAATTATTTGGAGAGTTACTTCTTGTTGAAATCTGGAAAATTTATTCAACGCCATCAAACAAATCCATGGATTTTGTTATCTCAAAATCTAACCCTGGAAGGCTGCAGACTAGGAATACCTCAAGTAACTATTTCAAACCTACTTTAGGTTGAGGCTTAGCCTCCTCAACCTGAGAGGGCTCTCTCAAAAAACGGTTAATGATTTTGACTATAGTTAAGATGGCTAACTCTTGTGAAACAACTGTAAAAATATGAATGGTGGAAACACATTTAGAAACTATCCATTGGGCTTATGGAGTCAATAACATCTCAATATAACAATGAATTCAACCTTACATAGAAGTCAGGTCATTCAACATTTAAAATATTCAGAACATAACAACTCAGGTAGGACCACGCAGTCTATGAATGCATACAGGAAGTTAGAGCACCTCAAGTGAATTCTAAGTGATTACACATTCATACGACTGCAATAATTAGGAAAAGGGCAACATCACACATTCTGAACATAAAATCCCTCATGATTCCTGAGAATTAAAGACAAACATGTATTATCAAAATAGAGTATTACATAAGCCAAATATCAGCATTTTTTCATAAAATTTCCAACCCTTTGTACATTAGTTCTTCTCCCATATATAGAGTTCATGTAGATTCCTTCCTCCAGCATGAGGGGAATTCGAATTCCTCCTACTTTGACACCTATTGACACTTAAAACTAACTATTTAATACAACCTTATCTAAAAATTTAAAACATTCTTTGACACCTAAAACACCATGAAGTCGAATTTGATGGTGCTCATAACCTTCCAGTTGGCCCTTGATGACTCATCCCTTTGTTGTTCCTAGAAACTAGGAGACTGTCCCTTGCTCTGTTCTGCCTGAAAAATAGGCCTTGAGACAGAGCTCATAACTTCTCATATAAACTGTATTTGGAAAAAAAAAAGGAGGCTTTTGTGAAACAATCCATACTGAACAAAAACCTCTCCTAGTTTTTTGAAACATATTTCCTACCGCCCAGAATGATTCTTTGAAAAAAAGGTGATAAACAGGAAAAGTTTGTTTGTGAAAAACTGCACCTATAGCAGTTTCGTAGCACAAGTTAAACCATAAATGCCTCCCACCTCAGAAGGAATTTGAAGAAACCGAAAGAGGTTTCTGTAGTTTAGTATGTTAGGAAGAAAAACCTCTTTCATTTGTCCAAAATATACTTTCAGTTGCTCAAGTGACCTTTTGGAAATTGACTACTTAAAATAATTTTTCTACTGAAAAAAGGTTGCTTCAGTGATTTCATAGCGCAAAACTAGTTTTTTACACTGTCTGTGCTATGAAAACGTGGATTCATAGAAAGTTTCAAAATTTTTTCAAAATGGCTAAACACATGACTTTAAAAACATGATATGAGATTCATAAAGTGTAAAACAAGGTTGTTGAGCTTTATTTGATGATGGAAATGAGTCTCTAACCTTATGACTTGGACTCTAAAAACCATAAAAGAGACTTAACTACCATCTAACATTGTGACTTAGGAACAAATGTAAAATGTAAACCTTGAAACAAGCTTGACACATGGAAATAATGTGTGATGTGGGACCAATGATGGGCAAGAATGGAGTGTTGACCTTATTTGATCATACCAACAAGACTTTTTTCTAGATCTTAGACACTAAAGAAACCATGTAAAGATTAGACCAAGACTAACACCAATCCTTTGGAATAGAAATGATGCTCTAAATTTAGAAATCATTTCTTAAGTGATAACAGATTTCCAAAGTCTTGAAGCCTAATAGTTGTAACCTAGATTTCCCAAAAAAATTGTGAAATTCTAGCAAAAATCATGGTGGAATTTTTATTTTTTCCATTGAAATTTGTGGTCTCTTTTGATTTCTCTACGCAAATAATAAAATTCTCTATGGGATTCGGTGGGAAAATTTTGAATAAGTCGAATGTTGACAGTGTTTGAATCATTTTCTTATTCTAAATCGTGATAATTGTTACTAGAACCTTTAGAAAAAACTGTTGAGTGCAGCGTTATCGATAGCTTTTCGGGTCTTCAAAATTGACTAGAAAACCAAAGGAAGTTCAAGCATGTTGCTGAAAAATATGGCAGTGAATTTTCATAATTCGAGGTTATAGCTATTAATTTTCATCATCTTGGGTGTCAATCAGTCATATTAACAAAAAGATAGTGAAAACAATCATTAAAAAAAGTGAAAAACAAAAAAACAAGTTGCAATGATTTTTGGTGCTCTTGGAAAAATTTGTGGATGGGGTTTTTGATGGTGCTGAATCCATTTCCACTATTACAAAAAATCATCAAGTGAAATGGCAATTTTTTCCCCTGTAGACAAAGTCACCATTTATCACAATTTTTTTTTTCTTAGGGCACATATATCAATGATCTTGAAGCAAGAGCAAAGTACATAGTAAATGCACATGATGCTTTTGGAATTTCGAAATATTTTCCTATTAATGTCTGTAAAACATGGGTTTTCTATCCATATTTCTATTTACTTAGACCAGAATTTGTAACAGTTTTGCAGATTATTAATAGTAACAGTTAGTGTTTATGGAGAAAACGGGGAGTTGTATACTTACATGGGATTTGAATACGTTATACATTGACAAAATTTTATTTTTTCCTCCATTGCAAAGGAATACTGGGAAACAAGTGAGGGAAAGAGGTTTTTTGTAGTGATATAGTTAACTCCCTTATTGAGATCAATGATAGCTTTGAATAGTGGAGAAGTTATGAGAAATACGTGAATCGTTCAATGGAAGAAAAAATAAATGACAATATTTGGAGAATTGGATTGGAGAATGTTGGGTGTGTTCCGAAGACCTATAGTTTTAGAGATATTCTTTATCTTTGTGCAGATAATTTTGATTTCAGAAAGATGAAAATTAAGTTAGGAGTGATAAAGGATACTTTGAATTGAAATGTATTCAAATTGTTATTCAAGTCATTAAAATCGAATAAGTGTTTAGAATTCTCCGTTGCGGATAATTTCTAGGAGGTAGAAGGGTGTGAAATTGACATTGTTCAGGAATTCATTTCTAAAAGTTCTGAGGTTCCTCATGAGCTTTCTCTTGTAGATATTATCTTGTTTAGGAAATAATTTAGGGATTTATGTTGGTTGTTTTCCGATAGAGCAAGGCTAATCAGTACATCACATGTTCTGGCATGCATTTTCTATGTGCTTTATGAGACATACACAAATAATTGTATTCTCGATTGGCCTTGTGTCATTTCAAATGAAGTGGATTTTTAGTTAAATGGATTACCCAAGAACAATGGTTTCTTTATGATGTCATATCTGATAACCCTTCTCATGTCTAGGAATGTGTTTGATGAGTTTCACTGTAATCCTATATTCAAGTTTCTAGAGGATCCAATCAAACTCTAGTATTATATATTGTGGAAGCATGGATCTTCTTTAATTTTTGCTTAATTAAAAAATTTATATAAAAGTAACTTTGCAAATGACTATGGCATTGGTAAGTGCTCTAATACATCCACTATTATGTTATTACTCTACTCAATGATGCAATAATTTATGCGGTTGTTTTTTAATGCTATATTCAATGATGTGAGAATTGATGTAGTTGCAACTTATTTAAATAGGCTCATGCACGGGGGGGGCTAAAAAATGTTGAAATAATATTGTTATGTGTGGGAGAGTTGGGGAATTTTCATAGTGAGTGTTATGATACTAATGAATGATGCAATAATTGGTATAGTTTTGTTGTGTGAAGGAGTATCTATGGGAGAATTGGGGCATCATACATTACATAACGAATGCACAGAAGGCCTTTTATTTTTAAATTATTATTTAGGAATGTTTTTTCCAAGTACAAAAATAGTTGTACGAAGGTGGTTATGCAAAGTTAGCTATTGATGTGGTTGCAGAGCACTAATATGTTGATTCTTTGTTCAATAATGATGCAAGAATTCATGTGGTTACAGGGTGTTTTCATAGGTCTCGTGGGGGGGGGGGGCCGCGCGGGGATAGGGCTAAGCAAATGTCAATCTAACATTATTATTTTTTCTTGTGCATAGTATAGAGTATCTGTGGGAGGGATGAGTTCCTTTTCATAGAGAGTATTGGGGTCATTATGCAGAATGTTTATTGCATGGAAGACATAGTATGTGTGGGATATTTGACTCCTTTTGCATAGACAAGTGTGTTAAAAAATTGTAATTTCAATTCTTGTGGAGAAAAGGTGTTGTGCGGTAAAATGAATATGTAGAAGGCTTTGTATTTTTCTATTAGTGTTTGCCAACCTTTTTCAAAACTATCGAACTAGCTATATGAAGGTGGTCGTTGAAACTAGTTGTTTGGAGGTATCATGTGTGGAGTTTCGAATGTAAATTAAGGGATTTATTGAGTGTGAAAGTAATTTTTCAAACGAATTTTTGCGGAGGTTATTATGCGTGTGCAATTGTTATGCTAAATTTTTGTTCAAAGTTTACTAAGATAATAAATATATAAATCTTGATGTCAATTAAGGGCATTATTGAGTGCGGAAGTAGTTCTATGGATGAAGTTGTGTGAAGGTTGTTGTGCATGTGCAGATGTTATGTGAAATTTTTGTGCAATTTTTACTAAGATAATAAATATACAAATATATTTTTTAATTCTTATTTGGGGATGTATTACACAACGTGTCCTATGTGCACACTTTCTTAATTGATCACTTAGTAGGAAGGTGTGTATTACTATGTTTCTACTTTGACACATCCATCCCTGTCACATCTTCCACATACTATCTATTCTCATGATAAATTCTCCATTTTTACATATATGCATTTCTATTATGTTCAAAGTGTATGAAAATCATGTCTCTAGATTTGATGTTTTGGTGCTTATGTGGTTTTCTAAATGCATGAGAAAATGTCTACTTAGTGAATTGAATGCTGAGATGATGTGTAATTATTTGCATCTTTGTTTTCTATTGATCAGAGGACAAACATTGAGACGATGAAAAATGTGGATGATGGTTTTATCGTTGTAGCATGTTTCAAATGCAAAATAGTGGCAGGTGGTAATTTGTAGGGAAACGAGACTACAAATATTTGAAATATAAAGTATAGTAAGAGAAAAAACACAATTTGCAGTGATAGAAAAAACAACGGGGAGTGTAGCGTTTATCTTTGCAAATTGTGTTTAGGAGCTTCGAGTGTTTTCTAAGATTCTATATCCTTATATATATTATCTGTAGGATACAAAAGTTGTAAAATAGTGCAATCTTCTATATTGATTTTCCTATTCTCTTTTGGAAATGGTGCAAGTTTTTGGTTCATTAAGTTTCTCTCCATAATACTCTGTGGGATTTTGTAAACTTTCGTTTTATTTATAATAATGTGAGAAATGAGTGTGTCAAGTTATTCTTATATCAAATTTGCTTCAGTTTTACAAATTAGTGGGGAGTAGTTGTGAAATAGATCCATTGTATAAGGTAATTTTTTATTTTTGTGGTATTATTGATAGTTTTACGAATTTTAACTTTTAGTAATTATATTATTTTCACAATTTTAAAACAAATATTTTAAAATTAAATCTATTTGTGTAGAATAAGGTATACACTGCATCGTAAATGCATGTCAAATTTATGAAAAAATAGATGTGTTAGGTTATTCGTAAATCATATTTGGTTCAGTTTTCCAAAGTAGTTGGACTAGTTGTCAATTTGATTTGTCATAGAGAGTAGCTGAATAAAGGTTACAATTTTTTTTGGAGAGTTATCTTTTGTCGAAATCTAGAAAATGCATTCAACAACATCAAAAATCCATGGATTTCCAAAATCTTGAAGCCTGATAGTTGTAACCTAGATTTCCCAAAAAAATTGTGAAATTCTAGCAAAAATCATGGCGGATTTTTTATTATTTTCCATTGAAATTTGTGGTCTCTTTAGACTACTCTACGCAGATAACAAAATTCTCTATGGGATTCGGTGGGAAAATTTTGAATAAATGGAATTTTGACAGTGTTTGAATCATTTTTTTATTCTAAATCGTCATAATTGTTACTAGAAACTTTAAAAATAAAACCGTAGAGTGCGGCGTTATCGATAGCTTTTCGAATCTTCAAAATTGACTAGAAAACCAAAGGAAGTTGGGGCATGTTGCTGAAAAATATGGGAGTGAATTTTTGTAATTCGAGGTTATAGTTATCAATTTTCATCATCTTGGGTGTTAACAAAAAGGCAGTGAAAAAATTCATTAAAAAAAAACAAAAACAAGAAAACAGTTTGCAGTGATTTTTGGTGCTCTTGGCAAATTTGTCGATGGGGTTTTTGATGGTGTTGAATCCATTTCCACTATTACGAAAAATCATGAAGTGAAATGGCAATTTTTTGCCTTGTAGATGAAGTCACCATTTATCACATTTTTTTGTTTCTTATGACACATATATCAATGATCTTGAAGCAAGAGAAAAGTACATAGTAAATGCACAAGATGCTTTTGGAATTTTGGAATTTTTTCCTATTAATGTCCGTAAAACATGGTTTTGCTATCCACATTTTCTATTTACTTAGAGCGTCATTTGTAATAGTTTTGCAAATGATTAATAGTAACAGTTAGTGTTTGTGTAGAAAACGAGGAATTGTATACTTAAATGGGATTTGAATACATTATTCAATGACAAAGTTCTCTTTTTTTTCCTCTGCTGCAAAGGAATAATGGGAAACAAGTGAGGGAAAGAGGTTTTTTGTAGTGATACAGTTAACTCCCTTGTTTAGATCGATGATAGCTTTAAATGGTCTAGAACTTATGAGCAATATGTGAATCATTCAAAGGAATAAAAAATGGATGACAAGATTTGGAGCATCAGATTAGAGAATGTTGGGTGTGTTCCTAAGACCTATAGTTTCAGAGAAATTATTTATCTTTGTGCAGATAATTTTGATTTTAAAAGAGGGAAATTAAGTTAGGAGCGATAAAGGTTTCTTTGAATTTCAATATATTCAGATTGTTATTCAAGTCATTGAAATCGAATAAGTGTTTAGAATTCTTCGTTGCGGATAGTTTCTAGGAGGTAGAAGAGTGCAAAATTGACATTTTGCAGGAATTCATTTCTAAAAGTTTTGAGGTTCCTTTCGAGCTTTCTCTTGTGGATATTACCTTTTTTAGGAAATCGTTTAGGGATTTATGTTGGTTTTTCCCATATAGAAAAGCTAATCAATACATCACATGTTCTCACATGCATTTTCTATGTGCTTTATGAGATATACACAAATAATTGTATGCTCGATTGCACTTGTGTCATTTCAAATGAATTGGATTTCTAGTTACATGGATTACCCAAGAACAATGGTTTCTTTATGGTGTCATATCTTATAACCCTTCTTATGTCAAAGAATGTGTTTGAAGATTTTCTCTGTAATCCTATATTCAAGTTTCTGGAGGAACCAATCAAATTCTAGTATTCTATATTGTGGAAGAATGAATCTTCTTTATTTTTTTCTTAATTAATGATATGTTTGTGAGACAAGTATATAGAATGGTAATTGGACAATATCCTCCTTGAATATCTACAAAGGTTAAGGTTTTCTTAGTTTGTAAGGGGCAATTTGATGAAAGAGATAGTAATACAACTATAAGAATTTATTGTTTTGAAGATAAGCCATTAATTTTTCCAATATTTATTCTAGATAGGTATTTTGTTGCTAAAGTCTACAGGAAATATTGTTAGTGGCTATCAATATTTGAACAGAAAAAGAAGAGATAATTTATTTATTTTCCATTTATTGTTGGAAAAGTGAATGTGAAGAATACAACTCATGCTCTCATTGTTCCAAACCCTTTGTATGCTTTCAACTTAAGTGAAGCTAAATCTATTAAAGGATTTGATACAAGAATAATTTTCATAGATCACCTTGACTCTATGAGATATGAGAAATTGTTCTAAGAATGACAGAGTAGGGCAAGGAAAGTCAGAGCGTTGATAAAAAAAGGATAGTAGATGATGGATAATTTGTTGAGAAATAGATCATCGCAATCGGAGAAATACCTAAGTAAAGAGGCACAAACTATGTGGGGAAATATCAATATTTTAGATGAAGTACTAGTGTGACTTCATTTACTAGAAAAAAAGCAATGGAAGCAAAAATTGGTTGTTGATAGATTACCAAGTGTTAGGGTTGACAAAGGGCATCCTCATAGAGTAACTCTATAAAGAGCACATATTGTTGAATCATTTAGATCCAAGAATTCACATGAATAAAAGAGTATTGAAGAAATGATGGACGTGGAAGTTGACAATGTTGTACTACTTGACTGGGTTAGTGCTTTTTCTAAGAAAATCAAAGAATAATGGAGAAAATTGCTAAAGAGGACATTAGTTTCAATGAGAGTTTTGTCACAATGTAGAATACAAATTATGGCAAGGGAGGTAAGAGATTGAATATTGAAACAATATAGATTTCAGATAGATTTCAACATTTAAAGCAAACAATAGGGTCTTTTGTCAAATTGGTCAGAAGTGAGTTGGAGGGAGATAGGGAGTTCATGGAAAGTGACCTATTAAATTTTGGTCAGAAGCTTGATTCATTATTTGGAATAAAAAGAGATAAACAAGGATTTCCTGATGTTGATTGGGTGAGGCAAATCAATGTTGCATGGCCTGAGAAAATCAGAACACTGGAAGAGATTATTCTTTAGTGTGGAAACATAAAAAATAGAAGAGCATATGCATATGCCAAAGAGGTAGTGATTATTTAGAATTTAAACAGTATATCTATGAAATATGAATCCAGATGAATTATAAAGAAGAATTTGATGGTTAATTTGGAGAAGATAAACAAAGTTTGTTGATATAACTGCTTTTAGTGCAAAGGAAATTAGAAAATGGCTAATTATTTTTTTTATTGTTAATGAAAAGTACTCTGCCTTGGTTTTACAATTGTAAGAAGAAGAAAAAGAAATTGAGGAGGAGATATTCAATTAATATGTTAAGAATGATATTACCATTACTCCAATGAAATAATTCATTGAATCTTAAATGAATAGAAGAAAAGACTCCATGAAAACAAAAGCTATTAATCTTAGATTATGGGGCAGAAAGAAGTAGGTGTACAAACAAGAAGAACAGTTGGATGACAGGAAGAGCACAAGTGGTGGTGTGTTCTTTATGGGTTCCAGATTAGTATCTTGGCTCAGCAAGAAACAGAGTTCGATTGCCTTGTCTATAGCTGAAGCGGAATATGTTGCTGCTGCATCTTGCTGCACTCAACTCCTTTGGATGATGCAGACCTTGCAGGATTTTCAAATCACTTGTACACCACCTATCTCTATCTTATGCGATAACACAAGTGTAATCAGCATCTCAAAGAATCCTGTCATGCATTCAAAAACCAAGCACATACCAATCAAGTATCATTTTCTCCGGGAACAAGTGCTTGAACAAAAGGTCAAGTTGGAGTATGTTCCTTCTAAGGAACAAGTTGCTGATATTCTCACCAAACCATTGCCCAGGGAAACTTTTGAATACCTTAGGAAAAAGTTGGGGGTTGTTGATGCATCATCTTATTGTTGAAACTCTTCTGATTGTTGGCTGTACGCATGGTTCATCTGGGGTATATGCGTACATGTGTTGGGTTGCGGCACAGGTTCAGGGGGAGCATATAATGCATTGTTGGCATTATGGAGGATGTACAAAAGAAGATCATGGAAGCTGGTCTGAATATAGCTGCAATATGTCTCTATCTCCTTAGAAACTTCTTTTACAATGATTTTGTACTGGTGCAGTCCTTTACCAGTACGCAGGCTACAACTTGCAGAGAGCTACAACTCTCTCTTGTTTTCCAGTCTCTCCTGGAAGGGAGCTACAACCGCCTACTTCTTTTCTTACAAGGACCACTTTTCATAAACATCAAATGATCATCAAGTACATGTAGGTTTCACAGTCAACTGCAGTAACCAGATCAACAAAACAGAACTAAACCCAAAACACCTTATCAACAGAAAAATTCAGTCAACACAAAGTCATGAGACAGATACGCAATTTTCCTTTCTCTGGCCTGCGTTGCTACGCACTTCACCTTTTGCTTCCCTGCGTATATCCGCAGAGTTTCTTCTGCTGTGTCGCGTGCCCACGCACTGCTTCTTCTATCGCACTGCGTACAGTACGCACCCAGATACACTATCGTGCCGCGTACTGCCACTGTAGTCATGCACCCAGAAAGACTATTGCGCTGCGTACTTTTACTGTGCGTACACACCTGAACCACTGTTGCACTGCGCACCCACGCAGCCCTTCTTCTTTTGCTTCGGCGTACCCACGCAGTCACCCTTCTTCTGCTCTGCGTACCGACGCAGTTACCCTTCTTCTTCTCTGCGTACCCACGCAGTTTGCCTGTTTCTGCTCTGCGTACCCACGCAAAGGCACCGTTAAACAACTGCGTACTTCTAATTAGGGCCGAATTTGCAGATCACCAGTGTGCTACAGTTAGTCGAATGCCCAGATCTGATCATGCGCTCGAGAGATCACCCTTCACAGATTCGCTTTCCACTTCACTTTCATATAGATCAAGCTTTTGAACCAATAACCCAATATTTCAGATCTTAAGATATTCAATTTGCAAAAGATGCTTAGCCAAGGGATCTCCTTTTCTTTATATAGGCAAGCTCCTCCTAAAATCATGGATCATTACCACAAGCCAAAACCATAATAACACAAATACCGTCGGCTAAATACCAAAGATTAAACATAAGAAACCCCACGTGTGCTTTTCTCTACCTTGAAGTGAGTGCACTGGGGGTACGCACCTCCTGAACGGCTGACCTGCATGTCTGGCCGTGGTCCCTTCACGGTGTACCTACGGGTACGCATCTTCTGAACTGTTCTCCTGCGTACTTCTTAATTTTCAACATATTGAGAGCCTTTCCACGGGTGTTTCCATCAAGTACAACATCTGTAACATATAGCCATACCAGAAACATAATGCCAACAAATGCAATTTCTTGTTATTTGTTGCAAGTGACTTTTGGAGATTTCAGTTGATGGGATTGTAATCAAAGTTTCCGTCAGGACACCTTTGCAATTGAACTATTGACATTTTCATAAGTTATTTATGCAACATATTGTATTTCATAGATGATGGCTTTGTGATCATAACTTATTTGAATTTTGATTACTATTTTTTTCTATGTTTTCTAATTATGTAAACAATTGTGAGATACCATTTGACATGGGATATTGTATGGACTTGATTCCTTGAATTTTATACAGAAAATATTAATTGAATAACTATTTATCAACATTTACTTTGTTCTTTGATATATTATCCATTGTTCTGTAATCAATAATAATTAAAATGTATTTATGTTTTTGTTTTTCTAATACGCAAACTTATTTCCAATTATTTCAATAATTCTTAGATTAATTTTTACATGTGAAGTTGTATCTATTACATCTGGTGTCACTGGAATTCGAATCTGAATACAATTTAGTATGTGGATAGCTATTGAGGGTTGTTGAGCTGGAAAGTGTTAGTTTTATGTTGTAATTGTCTTTATTTATGAATGCAAGTCGAAAAGAGAAAATGAAATACGTCAATGTTTCATTGTATGAATTTTTCCTTCTATCGGAATTAGGATAAGGATTTTCATAATATAGTGGAAATTACTTGGTGTGAAAGCTTTGGGTAGTAATATATGATCATAAAAACAAATAATTATAATTATAAATTGAACTATGAGATCTTCATTTTGCAACGGTCAATCGTCATCTAGTTTCTGTAAGTCATTTTCTTATAGACATATAGAATTTGTTTTCTCAAAAAAAATAAGTTTTTAAATAAGAACTACTAAAGATAGAAATCTGCTTTATTGTTAGAAGCCTTTTGTTGTGCAAAACCCATATTAAATATTATGTTCCAAGTCATAAAATTTACAGTAGTCAATTGTAAATGAGTATTTATTAAACGTTACTGGATACAAAATGAGTTGTGCGGAAGTGATTGTGCACGTGCGGAGGCTTCACAAGGAACAAATGGATCTATGGAATTAAGTATGCATATACCACATGCTATATATAGAAACATGTTTCACTATCATTTTTATTAATGAATGACATTATTTTATGATAAATTTTACCAATTACAAATAATAATAATAATAATAATAATAATAATAATAGTAATGTTATAGCTGAAGTTTTGTTAGTAAATATAATAAATGTGGGAGGTGTATATTGCATATGAAAAAGAGGTGGAAATACAAAATTCTGATACTATAAAAGCGAAGGAAATGTAAAGAAGAAGAAAGAAAAAAAAAACAAAACATTTTCATTGTACGGAGTGTGGTTTTTCCATTTTCATGGACGATATAATGACACTAAGGGTTTGATACCCATTTGCCGAATTGCACAAATCGACACATAATCAAAAATGTAAATGATATTACCTCTACACTTACATAAATATAATAGTGGATGTGATTGTTGATAGCTTATAAGATAGATCTCATTATTAGGAAATATTCCCTTTATTTTGCTTTTTACATGGCATAACTAATTTTCAAATTTCAATATTTGATTTTTAAGCTATTTGTGCTATTTCTCAACAAAGTATGTTTTTTTAATTTTTTAATTGTTTTTTATTTCATAAAACAAATTTTGCATTCAAAATAGTAACATGTATCGAAAACGAAGAAAGGCAGGGAATTTAGCACCATCAAAAATTATTATGGTAGCGAAAAATCTTGTAGTATGACAATTGTAATCTGATTTCCAAAAAAAAATGTTCCAGGTTTTCTAAAAATTGTATCAATATTTCTGTTGTTTTATGGCCAAAATTATGGCGGGCTTAGATTATACAATTTATTTCTTCTATTTGTTGTAAATGCATATTTTTCTATGTTGAGTTGTTATGTATTGAAATGTCCAATGGAAGGGATTTTGTAGAAAAAATAGAAACAAGTCGTGCTTGCTTAGCATATCATTAATCTATACATATAGTGCAATGAAAGGCTTGTTGATTAACAAATGTGTTTCGAAGTTCATTGTAGAAATTTCTTCAAGGGGAGGGAAAGAAGATATTTTCCTTAATACTATTAACTCACTTGTGTCTATCGATTAGATATTTTAGTGGTCGATTACATATGAGTGATATGTGAATTTGTCTGTGCCAGAGAAGAACAATGATAAGATTTGGTGTGCTAGAATAGTGAATGTTGCATGTGTTCCATAGATATTTGATTATAGTGAAATAGTCTATTTATGTGTGCATAAGTTTGATTTGGTAACAAAAGAAATTAGAATATCAACCAAATATACTAGTATTTCTTTTAGTGTGGATACATTTAGGTGGATATTGAAGCTATTGGTTCTAAATATGTGGTTAGATTTGTTAAATGCAACTAGATTTCTAGTATTAGAGGAAAATGGCTTGAAAATATTACAATATTTCACTTTGCAAAATTTTGAGGTTCCTTCTATTCTTTCCTCTCTAGATATCAGTTTATTTAGAGAAGCATTTAGAGAGCTTTGTTGGTTGTATATGCGTTTAATGGTCCTAGAAACTAGTGCCACTGTGCTAAGTTCCATTCTCTATGTGCTCTATTACTCATATAAAAACAATTGTGTATTCGACTCAGGTGATCTAATTTCAAATGAATTATGGCTTTAGTCAGTAGATTTGTAGAAGAGAAATAGGTTTTTTGTGGTGGTGTATCTGAGAACAACCCTCATTTCATGTCATACTTTTGATGAATTTACACATAATCCTAATTTCAGTGTTGAAAAATAACTGATGTAGTTCAATTATTTTTCGAATTCAATATAGTTTTGTAAAACAATTTATATCCATGATAATTAGATGACATCCCAATCAAATATCTAGCAAAGCATAAGATTTCCTTTGGGGCAAAGGCATATATGAATAAAGATAAAATAATACAGTTATTTGAGTTTATGGGTTTTGATGTAAACCACTATTACTTCCAAAAAATGTTATGGATAGTGTTTTGTTGCCGAATTTTGCAAACAATATTACAATTGGTGGGTTAAATTTGAACAGAAAAAGAAGAAACAAATTATTTCTTCTCCAATTACCATTGGTTGAGTAACCGTGAAGAATGGAAGTCATCTTGCAAGGTTTGTGAGGTCTTTTCATTTTTTTAATTTAAAATAAGTTGAAGGCTTACAAGATGTTGATCCAGAAGGTATATTTGTTGGACATCTAGCTGCAATAAAATGTGAGAGATTGTTGACAAACGTTGCAAGTGAAAGGACTAATGAGTAGTAGGGAAATTGCTAAAGAAGAAAGTGCTTGCAAGGAAATAAGGCATAAACAAACAAGTGGAAAAGTTGTGCAATCTTTTGTTTTCATACTCAAAATTGTTTTGTCTTTGTCTTCAAGTGAAAGAAAATGAAATGATACTGAAGTTCCACAGCTGATTTAGGGTCAGCTATTCACTGTTGGAGATGAAAATAAGCCTCAATTAGAAAAATGAAAAATTCCCCTGCAAACAAGAAGTATTCAAGAAGCTATCAACGAGGTGATTGAAAATCCAATACCTAATTAGGTCAGTAGTGCTTTGAATGAAAAGTAGAAAATAACAAACCATATTTTCAAAGAATTTTCTATTTTTGATAATCAATTTGTTTCTTTTCAAGATGAAAAATATAATAGAGGGAGTAAAATATTGAAAATTGAATCATTGAGGACGTATCTTAAAAAGGTTATCAATACGATAGAAATGAATCTTCATATGTCTTGAATTGCAGTCACATCTATTTTGACATTTCATTAATCTATCGGGAATGCACTTGCAATGTCTATTGAGGAACGAAATAGGAATAACATGTACTAAAAGAAACAATAAATATGATTTAAAATTCTTTAGATATGGGGCCTTTGTTAGTGACTCCGATAGGAATACAAACTCAACAATCCCCAATTCCCACTATTGACACATCTCATGGATCTATTAGAGAACTGCAACTGGTTTGTGCAATCAAATGTCATATAGTTAGTATTATAAGCCAGAGATTAGAAAAACTTGAGAATATATGGAAAAAAAAATATTTTTTCTATAGTTAGCATAACAAATCAACTCATTTTTCGATTTTCTCACAAATAATGTTACCAAAGACAAGCATTTCATCAAAAATGACTTGCCTACTTTTGGTCAAAATCTTGAATTTATGTCTAATTTGGATGAGAGAACCAAAGAACTGCCAAATGCTAATCAAATGAAGAAAATCAAAGCTAGATGGTCCAAAAGAATCAATACACATGGAAACATTATTTCTTAATGTAAGAGAATAGAGAATAGAAGAAGTGATGTGTTTCTAAAGGCCATGCAAATTTTTAAAGATCTAGATGGTCCATGCATTATATGAAATTTTGAATTGATTACAAATGATATGCTAACATTGGAAATGGACAAGAGAAAAGATTTAATGGTAGAGAAATTTGATGTTATAACTGAATTTATTATAGAAGAAACTGACAAATGGGTAGTGGACTTTCTCATAATTATTGACAGGAAATATGTGTTAACCGCTAAGTTACAAAAGGAGGAAATGGAAATCGAAAAACAATTATTCACTCACCATGAATAGCAAGAGATTACAATGGAATCAATGAAAGAATTCATGTTAGAAAATTAAATATTACGGAGAAATGGAAAACATAAAATATTGCAGAAATATAAACACAAAAAACGCACAAAACAAGAGAGACACAGATATACGTGGTTCACCCAGTTTGGGCTACGTCCACCTCGAATAGCCAGTCCTTCCTTTCTATTATCCAGCAAAATGA